>PVIR01005680.1:0-69532 GCA_004026965.1 Petromus typicus | reverse complement strand
GGGTGTGGAGACCCACACCCAGCAGCAACCAGTACCACATACCACAGTGCCGGGCATGGTGGCTCACGCCTGTAATCCCAGCACTCGGGAGGCAGAGGCAGGAGGATTGTGATGTGAGTTTGAGGCTGAGCTCAGGGCCAGCCTGAACCACAAAGCGAGACCCTGTCTCAAAAAAACCTAAAAAAAAAAAAAAAAAAAAAAAATCTCCCAAGAACTGAAAGGCAGTATGCCTGATCCTTAGAAATGTCTTATAGGCCTTGGAAATACTGGAAACACAATTTCCTTTTCTCCACTGTGGACCAGCAGGGAGGATGGCTTGGCTGTTTCTCAGTCTCTTCTGCTATGTGAGACAGAGCCTGCATGGACTGCTACTGCTCTGCAATGAAGGGGCTGACAACACTGAAGTAAAACTACAGGAAATGATCTGATTAGCCAACATAGCTGGTCTACCCTTCATGTGCCGGATTTTACAAGATGCACAGAGGCTGGCCTTTGGAGCAGGTATCTGTACCATGATAAACTGGCTGAAGGCAGCAGCCCACATATGTTGGCCAAACCCAGGTGACTAGGACAACCTATCTGGACTTGGTAATTATGCTTCATGAATGAGCATGTGGCAGACGATATTTGCTGCTCACTATCGTAGCCTGATCAAGAATTGTTCACGGAACACAAAAGATCTGGTCCTGGCCAGCAGCCCAGCAGATGGGCTTGGCACAATGGCAGCCTCCCTAGCAACTTTTGTAGATTGCTAGACTCGATATGGTTGATGTCTTGGTGCATCTAGGTGAGGCCAATAAAAACACAGGAAAAAAAGGAAAATATAAAATAAGCACATGAGCAGCCTCGGGATGAGCAAGACCAACCCCATAGGGACAGATGCTGGGTCCTTTGAAGGAAGCCTAAGCCAAATCTAGACAGATTTGAGAGCAGCTGACTTAGATGCAAAGAAGCTGGAGGGGCAGCTCTTAGACAGGCTGTCTTTGTAGAAGCAGTTGCGCGCAGACCAAAAATACTGGCCCACGGTCCCAAAGCTAAAGGCAGCCCCTGTGAAGCAGGGTGAGCTCACACTGGTAGCCCTTTTATCCAGACTAGGAGACAAGCTGAGGTACTCTGGAGATGGGAGGCCATGGGTACAATGAACTATTTATTGGTCTTCCAAGAGTGTACAGCTCGTACTGGTATCGGTAGGAAGTGGAGCTGAGTCAGTACTGATCCAGGGCGACCCCTGCCGTCTCACAGGACCCACCCCACACACAGAAGGGTATGGAGATCACTGCATTACAGTTCAGAGGCCAATGTGACTCTGGGCATTGGGCCTTAAGTCCCTACGAGGTTTATGTTTCCCTTGTTGCTGAATACATACTGGGGATGGACATGTTGACTGGTGCCAGTCACACAGGGAGAATTCTGTTCGCAGATCCGTATGATACAAACCATTGCCAGAGGACATCCCATCATCCGCTGTTGACTCTGCTGTAGGCAATAGGGTTTATGTGTGTGAAATAGAACCTGGGGTCATGAGGAAATAGGCAGGCTTTTGAGGTTGAAAGAGACAGGGATGTTATGTCCTGTATAAAGTCCTTTCAGTTCCCCTGTTTGGCCTGAGTGGAAGCCCAAGGGGATTTGGAGAATGACTGAGGACTACTGGGAACCAAAGTAGCTCCTCCAGTGCTTTCAGCTGTACTCAATGTTACTGACTAGATGGGTGGCTCATCTTGACATCGGGCAGATACTACTATGTAGTGGACCTGGCCAGTGTGTCCTTCTCATCACGATCATGCCTAAGAGTCAAGGCCAGTTTGCCATCACTTGAGAGGGCAAACAGTGAACTTTTCCAATGTTGCCACAAGGGTATTTGCATATTGTGCCATGCCCTGGTGACTACGTGGACCAAGCTATCCTCTGTGTCTTTGTTTCATTGTAATGATGACATCATGCTAACCTCTGAGTCCCTTACAGGCGGGGAAGCTGCTGCCTATAGTCTAAAAGCAGCTTGGCCAGCCTGGGAGTGGGCCATTAACAAAGACAAGGTGCAGGCCCGGTTTACCTGTCAAATTCTGGGGTGTTATCTGATGGACTAACCCAGAAGTAATGCCCGATGCTATAACTGATAAGACCCATGAACACCCCAAACTAATAGCTGTCTCCCCACGGAGCAAACACTAGAAAACAAGCCCAGCTTTAGGTTTGTGTTTTTTTTTTTTTTTTTGAGACAGCATCTCACTTTGTAGTCCAGGCTGGCCCTGAGCTCAGCCTCAAACTTGCCTCACAGCAATTCTCCTGCCTCTGCCTCCCGAGTGCTGGGATGACAGGCGTGAGCCACCACGCCCAGCACTATGGTATGTGGTACTGATTGCTGCTGGGTGTGAGTCTCCACACCCAGTATGGTATGTGGTTACCCGGGATTGAACCCAGGCCCTTGCACTTGCAAGACAGGCGCCGTAACCACTGAGCTAAATCCCCAACCCAGCTTTAGTTTTTGACAAAGCACTGATAGTAATTTTTATCAGCTTGCTAAGACATAGTAAGACCAAACACTTTGAGTGACCTTGTAGGCCATGTGGCACATATGTGGTTGTGTGTGCATGTTGTTTTCTTTGGAAGGCCTGCCCAAGACTTCCTTCAGGCCACTGACCCTGAGAACCACCCAGAAATGTAGCTGCCCACCTCCCAGTCTACCTTGTAACTGAGAAGATGGTTTGCTATCACTGCCACTTGCAAAAGCCAAAGAATCAAGAGACAGTGATGGGAAGGAAGGAGCTTCTGCTGGTGGCCAAAGAATGAAGCGGAGCCTCTGCTCACACATCAGCCTCCCAGCTCTGAGCTGGTGAGTTATAGCTACATGAGGGAACAAGAGGGAGCCAGGTGGGCTAAAAAAGGCAGGGACATTCCTGCCTTTCTTGGAGAGAGGCAGAGGCCTTCCTGAACTCCAGGGTCTACTCTCTCCATCCCTTTTATGCTGTGGTGTTCGTGGTTATGGCAGCTGACAGGTGTCTTTAGTCCAGAGGATAAGGCCATAGGATCACAGACACGACGTGAAGATAGAGATGCAAAGTCTTGCCTGTGCCCCATGTGCAGGCCCAAGTCAGCGTTCTCAGCAAAAGAACTTTAGACCTCAGGGACGGTTCTCATCAGAGTCCGTAAGGCAGAGTGTCATCTACAGCAGAGCTGCGGGAGGCTAACAGTGTATGGCCGATGGGGTGACCTCCAAAAGCAGTGCCTTTCAAGTCAGCCAAGGACTAATGAAGCTATGGGGTTTAGGTCTTTTTTCTCAGTACCAGACTCACCTGCACTGTCTTCTTCCATCAGTTACTCATTTCTATGGTCAGGCCCTGAAACTTATCATTCTTCTCACTTTGGAGATCCTAAACCTCAACTCAGAATCTCCATTCTCTCCACACACACAACCTCTATTATTCTCAAACACTTTCTCTTCCTTTTCTTCCTCCCTCTATTTTTTCTTTTTTCAGTACAAGAGATTGACTCAAAGCCCGCACAATGAGCTATGTACTCTGTCTTTTTTTTTTTGTTTTATTCTGTCACAGCATCTCACCAAGTCACTAAACAGCACAAGCTGGGCTGGAATGTGAGAACTTCCTGCCTCAGCCTCCCAGAGTGCTGAGATTACAGGGATGTACAAATGTGCCTGTCTAAAATACTTTTTTCTTACACTCCTTGCATGTTCTCTATAGTGTCAGTCATCTAACACGTTGATGTTACTGACGAAAGAGATGAGGGCATGAGAAAGCTGGCTGGGGCAGAGGGAGAGACCTGCTAATTAATTACCAGATCCAGGCACATGTGTAGGGTTTTTTGTTTTAGGTTTTTATTTTGATTTGATTTGATTTGATTTGATTCAAGGTCTTCCTTTGTAGTTCAAACTGACCCTGAACTCACTATGTTCCCAGGCAAGCCTTGAACTCACAGCGATCCTCCTGCCTCTGTCTCCTGAGTGCTGGGATTATAGGCATGAGCCACCGTGCCCAGCTTCCAGCAGGTTTTTGTCTGTTTGTTTGTTTATGAGAGTCTCTACCTATTTCAGGCTAGCTTTGTACTCACTATGTAGCCCAGATTGCCTCAAACTTGTGAGGATCCTTTTGCCTTAGTGTTAGCCTCCCAAGTTCTGGGATTGTAGGTGTGCACCCAGCACCAGCAGGATTTTTTTCTTTTTCTTTTTTTTTTTTTTTTAGTTTTTTGAGACAGGGTCTCCTTTGTAACTCAGGCTCGTTCTGAACTCAGCCTCAAACTCAGCAATCCTCCTGCTTCTGCCTCCTGAGTGCTGGGATTACAAGTGTGAGCCAACACACCTGGCACAGTGGTATACAATACTGATAGCTCGTGGGTGTGAGTCACCATGACCAGTATTGTTGTGTGTGGTTACCAGGGATCAAACCGGGACCCTGCGCTTGCAAGGCAGGTGCAGGGACCACTGAGCTAAATCCTTGGCCATAGGCAGGTCCATGCCTGGACCTGACATAAGCCTGAGGTGAGGGGTCCCGGCACAGCCCCTCACCACCCAGTTGTATACTCAGTGGAGCTGCTTTTAGAAGCAGGCTACTGGATAGAATTACTCTCCTCGCCTTCTCACAACACTTTCACTTTCTTCTTGTCCTTCGTTGTCTCCCCAAAGTTTTCCTTTTTGTTATTCCACTGTATGTTCCTGGCCTCCTTGTTTGAGCCATTCAGGTTGTTTATGAAACCAAGAAAACAAATATCCTGGAGCAAATGACACCATATTGCTCCCTTCAAACTGTGACCCCCATAGCCACCCCTTCTTTTCTTTCATCTGACAGTTTTGGGTGTCATTGTGACACATTTCACACCAGAATGTCACCAGCCAGCAAGCTCTTGCCCATGCTTTTGATGTGTGTAGGATGCAGCTCAGGGACAGGATTAGTACAGGACCTCCTGCACTGATCAACTCAGGGAGGGAGGCGTTCTGAGGACAGAGTACACAGGAAAATCAGCTTTTCAGCTTGTAATAAGACGCCTGGTGAGACCATTACCAACTACATTTCAAAACCTGCCCCAGGAGCTCTTCTAGGATAGTAACACCCACATGCTAAACAAGTGCAAGGGTCAAAATGGAACAAAAACCAGCGTCGTGCAAAGATCTGAGTATTTATGGGATTTTAGCTCAGCGTGGTGGCCGGGTTTGTAACGCCAGCATTCTGGGTGGCGGAGGCAGAAGTATCACAAGTTCAAGCCCTGTGCAGCTTGATGATTTCATGAGACAATATCTCAAAATGAAACATAGAAACAATATTCAAAAGCACACCATGACCCATCCTAAAAAGCACCAGCATTTGGGAGCAGAAGTGGTATTCCATGCCTACAATCTGGGAGGATGAGGGAGAAGGATCACAAACCGGAGCCTCTTTGGGTAATTTAGGTACTTGCCAAGATGTTGACTTCAAGAAAACAACAGATTTGGGTTTTTTTGTACTGAGGACTGAACTCAGGATCTTGAAGTTGTGAGGCAGGTGTTGAAACCACTGAGCTAAATCCCCAGCCCCACCAACAGAAATTTGATAAAATAATAGTTTGCAAATTAAGGACTATAAATAAAACATTCAGGATGTTCGATAATTCTTTTGGGGAGGACTACAGATCACATTTGAGGCAATATAGAAATACTGGGAAAGCTCCAAGTGTGATGGTTTTGCGCGGGGAAGTCTTTCTCCTCCCTGCCGTGATAAACAGTGGTACTGAACGCAACGTGTGTTCTCGTTTTCACTCAGGAAAGGGCTTTTTCTGTGTATGTTACGAAAAACAGGTGATGAACACTTCTGGGAAGATGATAGAGTTTAAATAGCAACAAATCAATCTCCCTGAGATTCAGAATCCAGATGATGGGAAATCACAACTCACGGAAGGACAGAAGGAGGGACATCGGCCCCTGAGGCCCAGAGAGAGTCTGAAGGGAGAAAGGAGGCCACAGAGAAGCTCAAGAGACAGCTCAGGGCAGAAAAAGACGAGGACGCTCTGTACTCTCTCGCTGGCTCCTGGCTCCCAGAGGGGAAAGGGGATCGAACCCACGGAGACGCAGTGAAGGCAGGGACTCCGGAGGCCTGCAGGGAGAAGCTCACCAGTGGCCTGGAGTAGGGGATGCTGTCATCTACCTCATTTTTGAGAGAAATCACACCTGGACTCTATAGGGGCCTTTCCTAAGAAATGACAACAGCCAGGGTGACTCTTTAATCCGTAGGAGGTGGAAAAGAGGAACTGAACAGTCAAAATGATATTCCAGCAGGGACTTCCCTCTCGTACAAAGATACAATAGAGACAAACTACGGAGCATGCCCCTGGAACAAGTTCATAATTATACTATAGAAGAGAACTGGACGGCAGAGAGAGAGAGACAGAGAGACAGAGACCGAGACAGAGAGTGAGTGAGCGCTGCTGCATGAGGAAAAATATAGAGATTTTCCAACCCAAGAACACAACCTCCTCTTCAGTGTCAAAGCAGCCTCGGTTAGACCAGATTCCTACTGCAGCCTGGCGGCAGTCGAGGAAGAGGAAGATTTCAAAGAGGAGAGTGATGACCCTGACACTGCAGCGCTTCTTGCAGAACAGGAAGACATTAAAGAAGAAGAAGAAGATGAAGAGGACGCCAAGAAGGACCAAGAACAAAAAGCTGAAGAAAGGATTTCTAAGGAAGAAAGGATTTGTAAACAATGGAAGGAGAAATCCTCTCCTTACTCTCCTGGTCCACCCCACCCTCAGGGCAGCTTCCCAGAGAAAAGAGGAAGGGATGAGGATTTGTCACCAGGCACTGTGCCCGGGGCAGAGATAGATGGTCAGAAAGACAAACCATCTGTGGGTGGCACGGTGTCATCTGAATTCCAAAGAATTCATGGAGAAATACATTATAGAGAATAGTTATGTGCTTAATTAAGTTCTGTAAAATGTTAAGGGTCAGTGTGATATGTTTGTCTTTCTCACCATCTAAATGGTTTCTAGAATTCCCTAATTTCAAGCTCTCGTCCTTCAGTGATGCATGATGTGATGATGGGCATGGGAATAAGTTTAACAGTGTCCATTCCCTGAATGTTCTCAGTCACGTGCCATATGGACTTCTGAGTTATGTTTCTGTTTCTTCTAATGGTTAATTAATAAGATATATGTTCTGTGTCAAATAGATTCCTTGGGTTTATTTTCATTTGGGGGGTTCTTTTTCTTTTTTGCCCCAGTACTAGGGATTGAATTCAGGACCTTGCACTTGTAAGGCAGTCCAGGTGCCCCTGAGCTACACCCCCTACCTGAACTTCATATGTGTGGATAAATAAGTTAATGGGTTATGTATTGTCTTAGTTCTTTGTACTTGCTTATAAGCATGGGGATATTATTTTAAGGTTGGTTATATATATTATGTTTTATAATATATGTATAATATTTATTACACTGACAATGAGGTAGTACAATCATGCACAAAGTTCGTAAGTAAAGAATAATATGAATTAAGCTTATAAAATGGTATAATGTAGTTCTGGTGTCTGCCTGACAAGCACAAGGTCCCGAGTTCGATCTCTGGTACCACATATCACAGTGCCAGGTGTGGTGGCTCACACTGGTAATCCCAGCACTTGAGAGGCAGAGGCAGAAGGATTGCTGTGAGTTCCAGGCTAGCCTGGGCTACATAGTGAGTTCAGGGCCAGTTTAAAGTACACAAAGCAAGACCCTGTCTCAAAACAAACAAACAACAATAACAAAATCCTGCAATACGAGTGCGTTATTGCTGAGGGAAGAGTTTAATCAGAATTACAGCTCTGGGCGTAGGTGCTGCAGAGGGTGGAGCTGTGAACTTCTTGTTTGATTTTGGGGGTCCCGGGGAGACAAATTTCCCAGTTTTGGTTTACAAGACCACAGTAACACTTATACTACAAAGACTGATTTAGTAGTTTATTTTCTAATAGGCTCCTTAGTTGTATGAAGATTGATAGAAAAATACAAGATCAGGGCCGGGGAGTTAGCTCAGTGGTTCCGGCGCCTGTCTCGCAAGCGCAAGGACCCCGGGTTCGATTCCTCGGTAACCACATAACAATACTGGGTATGGAGACTCACACCCAGCAGCAACCAGCACCATATACCACAGTGCCGGGCGTGGTGGCTCACGCCTGTAATCCCAGCACTCGGGAGGCAGAGGCAGGAGGATTGTGATGTGAGTTTGAGGCTGAGCTCAGGGCCAGCCTGAACCACAAAGCGAGACCCTGTCTCAAAAAACCTAAAAAAAAAAAAAAAATGCTAGCTGACCAATAACAGTAAGTGTGTATACTATTGGCTGGCCTCCAATCTGTGTTAGTACAAGCAGATTTGCTGCTAGAATTCAGACAAGCATTGCTTCAACAGATGAAAGGTTATGCTTTATTGTTTTGATGAGTAAGGACAGGAAAGATAGTTGACATTAGGATAGAAAATATTAATGCTTATACCCTTCTAAGTGTATTGGGGATGGAAGGTAGGATGGTGTTGATGAATATGAAATATTTTGATTTAATATGTGGAAGAATGGTAAACAGGCATGCGAGTATGTAATTATCTAAGTCTCCAAAAGTCTGGAGAGAAACTTAGTAAAGCTAAAAGTGAATAGACCACTTAAGATTTTTAAGTATATAGTACGGGTAAAATGGAATTGTATCGGAGGAGAGGTATCATTAGATCCAGTTTCATGAAGCACTAATCGAATTATTACTGAAGTTGCGGTAATACATGGAAACATGAAAAGCAGGAAAAAGAAAAGTGGCTGGTTTGTGTTTGTTATCTACCGCATTCAAGAGAAGCGGTCTTTCCCGTTGGTTCCAGTGTGTCCCTAAAACACTGAACTACCCGAGGTTGGAAGCTGAGTAGAAGAGTAAACGGGAAAAGGCCTTGCTTCAAAATAAAATGTAAAAAGGGCTGAGCACGGGGGACGATCCGGCCCTGGAGAGCCAGGACTGGGGCTAAGAGCCAAGGTGCCCCAGGAGCACCATGTGGACTTGAGGCCCGGCTTCTCAGTTTACTAGGAGGGACATTACACAGGGATGTTACTGCCCTGGGCCTCACCTTCACCAGACAAGATATACTTCATACAACTTTTCGTGCAGTGCCTAGAACGGTGCCTGGTGGGTAGCACGTCCCCCACATGCCGTGTGCGCTGGCAGGCGGCGTCGGTACGTGACCGGGCACAGACCCCGTAGCAATGGGCAGTGCGGGTTGCCGGGGCTGAGGGGACCTAGACCCTTCGCGGCCAGCACCCCGCGTCGCCGCCCCCAGCGCAGGAGGAGGCGGGGTTCCCACTTCCGACTCTGCCGCGGGTCACCTGCAGGTGGCACTGCTCGGGGGTTGTCCCGGCTGGGGACCGGGCGCCCTCGCGCGCCGGTTCTCGGGGATGGGAAGTCCAGGCCGAGGCAGCCCGACGCTGCGTGTGGAAATACAGGGACACTCCAGAAACTCTCCTCCTCTCCCGGACTCCAGACGCGCCTCCAACCTGCTCCGAGGTGTCGCTTTGAAGTCACCGCTGGGCGCGGGAAGCCGCGCGCCCCCGCGAGTGGGGGCGGGGCGGAGCGTGGGGGACAGGGGCGTGGCCTTCGGGGGCGTGGCCGACGGGCTCGGGGCGGACGGGCCCGGGGCCCTGGACTCGGCGAGAGGCCGGACCTCACTCAGTCTCCTCCGCTCGCGCTGCGGGCGCGCTCCGGCCAGGTAAGCGGGGCGCCTGGGGGCTGCGGGGCTCGGGGCCGAGCGGCGCGACAGGGACGCGCGCAGACCGAGTGCCGTCCACGTGCCCAGAGACTCACCCTCCTCGGACGGGGAGGGATTTCGCCCTTTTGTGGCGCGGTGGGGGGCCCAGGACCTGTCCCTGCGGTCTGGGAAGCAGGGACAGGTGCGTCTGTGGGGTGGTCGTGCAGCTCATCTCCCGGACTCCGGCGCTGACCTCTCCTGAGGAGCTCCCATCTCCTTTTCTCTTGTTCTCAGGCCGAAGGCCCTGGGGTTTCACTTGCCAGCTGTGGGCCAGGGACCATTCCTCCCCTGTGCCTCGGCGGCAGCGCAGGCTTGATTGAAAATTGGCGGGATCCACCCCGAGCTTCCACAGTTGCACAGATCGGAGTGCCTCACCCCATTGAGTTTCTTCCCATTTTTTCCTTCAGGGAAATGAGTTCCAGTCTTGAAACCAGAGTCTCAGAATATATGCACTGGAAAAAAGTAGAACCTTGATCCTTAAGGGTGCCATTTCCCTCGGATCTCATTTCCTTTTGACTTTATTATTTTCTCGGGCGAATAACAGATGTATTGCTTTGTACCAAGTTTGAGAGCAATCTCATGTCTTGCCATTTTTTGGAGACTGGAATATTTAATTAGAAGAGTTGATCGTTATAGTGTTAACTGGGAACCACAGGCTGGCTGGTGGTTAGGTGGGTTTGAAGGCGATCCAAAATAGTTATACGTTTTGCGTATGTGTCCTACATTTTTCCAGTGAATGCCCATTTTCCTCATAGGAAATTCTGACTGTTTACCCCCTTTTAGATGATTCCTTTCACAGAGCTGGGGAAGAGAGGAAAAAAAGACACCAACAAATTGGCGAATAAATTTGAGGATTCAAGTTTGTGACCTTGGTAGCTCTGTAGTCCTTAAAAATCACATATGGTGTGGAATGCCAATTTATATGAAGAAAAGAGAAGTTTGGGTAATTTTCTAAATTTTTGAAATTATTTTTAATTCAGTTACATTATCAGTGTTTACGAAAAGATTTGTATTTTCCCTATACTCCAATTGATCCGATGAATCTGTTGTTACTCTGACCAACTCCAGATGCTTAGGGTAGTGTGCTATGTTGATTCTTCCCACATGGATGTGTTCATTCTGGTTGGTGGAACTGAATAGGGTAAGTGTGGTAAAACACATGCAAATCAATGCTGTGCTCTCATAGGTGTTACCTTTGCCCCATATTGATCCTTAGCTGAGAATTTTCATGTCTTCCCCAATAGGATAGAGTACAGAATGCCAATCTATGCTCTAGGATTTTCAGTCTGTTTACCTACTTTGCATTGTGTATTGAGATGGTCTAGTTATCTCAGTAGTGTAACTCTTGGGCAGGAGCTAGTTTTATCAAACTGTGGTATCCCTAAAGAATGGCAACATTTGCTCCTTGTTCTTGATCAGGGAGGAGGTGACTGGAGAGCTTTCAGGCGGTGACAGACACACTTTTACCCTTGGTGAAGAATTACTCACCTCCCTGCTTTCCTCCAGACACCCAGAGTGCTAAGGGCGGGGTCCTGGGGCCTCCAGCCACACCTCTGCCTACATGTTCCTCCGAGTGGATCAGGTTGGTGCCTCTCCTCCCTGGACACTCCTGCTCTTCCAGCTCCTTAGCTTTCTGCAAGGTACGTTTCTCCCCTTCCAGAAATCATGACTTGTAGTTCTTCAGCATTGATTGCTTGCAGTCAATGCATCTTGAGTTTTTCAGTTTTAAGCATAGTCTCTGGACTTCTTCATGTGGAGGAGAGCGAGATTGCTATCTTTAACATCCAACTCCCAACAAGAGCAGCACAGCTCCTCTATTTTCCCGTCCTTGCAGTAGTTAAAACAGAACACTGATTCATGGCTGGATCAACATTCATAGCTCAGGGGCCGGGGATTTAGCTCAGTGGTTCCGGCGCCAGTCTTACAAGTGCAAGGACCCGGGTTCGATCCTCGGTAACCACATACAATACTGGGTGTGGAGACTCATGCCCAGCTGCCACCAGTGCAACATACCACCGTGCGGGGTGTGGTGGCTCATGCCTGTAATCCCAGCACTCGGGAGGCAGAGGCAGGAGGATTGCTGTGATATGAGTTTGAGGCTGAGCTCAGGGCCAGCCTGAACTACAAAGTGAGACGATGTCTCAAAAAAAAAACCTTAAAAAAAAAATTCATAGCTCAGCCAAGCACGTCATTTTATTTTCCTTGAAGTTAATCATTGCTTTATTTGATCATTTAATATTCTTCATTAATTTAACCTACAAGTCTCTTGGCTGGTTTTCAGACTCTTTCCTCAAATGCATCAGGTTTTTGTCAGCTTCCTTTCCCCCACGTGCAGTGGTTGCTTTCTACATATGTGACACGGTTGTCACCCTTAGGCCCTCCCTTCACAGCACCCAGAGGATTTCTGTCACCCTTTTCTGGTGTTGGGTCTTCTCGTGCCCATAGTACATACCTTCCTTTGTTTTGGTGACGCTCATTTTTCTTTCTTTCTTTTTTTGTTTTTAATGGTACTAGGGATCGAACTCACACCCATGTTTTAGTAACACACATTCTCAGGACCTCTCTGGAAAGGGTGAGTTTGTCACCTACCTTTCTGAGACTGACTGCCTGAAAATATCTGTTTTCCACTGACAGTTTATAGTTTGGCTAAGTATGGAATTCTGAGATGGAAAGTTTGAAGGCATTATTCCATCGCCTTTGCAGTTGTGGTGTTGCTCTTAAGAAAATTGAACTGTTTTCCAGTCTAGGTGCAGATGACATGCCTGCTGTGTCCTCTCCGGAAATTTCTAAAGTTTTCTTTTGTTCCCCACCATCTTTAAATTTTATGATATGTACCTTATTGTCTTTATCTATTAATTGATAGACTGGGCTGTTTGAATCTGGAAAATTACATCCTTCAGTTTGGGAGAGTTCCTTGAATTATCTCATTGATAAGTCCTTTTTTTTTTTTTTTTAGGTTTTTTTGAGACAGGGTCTTGCTTTGCTGGCCCTGAGCTCAGCCTCCAACTCACATCGCACCAATCCTCCTGCCTCTGCCTCCCGAGTGCTGGGATTACAGGCGTGAGCCACCACGCCCGGCACTGTGGTTTGTGGTACTGGTTGCTGCTGGGGTGAGTTGGAGACTCAGTATTGTTATATGGTTACCGGGGATCGAACCCAGGTCCTTGCACTTGCAAGACAGGCGCCGGAACCACTGAGCTATATCCCCGGCCCTGATAAGTCCTTTTTAAAGAAAATTTTGTTGTTCAGATATTGGATGTTTTGGGTTAGGCCTCTAATTTTCTTACCTTTTCTTTCATAATTTCTATCTTTTTATTTCCTGGTCCTACTTTTGGGGAGATATTTCTGAATTTTATTTCTCATATCTTCCACTGAATTTTTCATGACTACATCCTATTTTTAAAAACTCCTTTTTATGCTCTCTGTAAAAGTATACACATGTATTAATTGGTCGGTGTAGTCTGTGTATCTAGTATTTCTTGATTTGGTTTTATGGGCCCAGGGTCTTAGCTCCCTGGGGAAGTTAATGATTTCTGCTTTTGTTTTTCCTGCTGTTTAAGTCTCCCATGTGTCACGCTGAGGCTCTTGTGTTTTAAGCGGTGGGTGTTTGCTCACATTTGAGTGGGGATTAAACAACTGAAGATGCGGATAGGCTTTTGACTGTGAACTTCACTAAGGTGATCCCAGGGTGATCTGGCTCGGCCTTCTGTTTCGGGGAACCTTTCATGATTTTATCTTTTGGGCCGGTGAGAGGCTTCGGGGTGGAGAAGAGTCTTGCTACCAGGGATCCAGGAGCTGGCAGTGGAGAACATGCGGGAAGTCTCAGCATCTGTATGAGTTCACAGAGCCTCTGCCCACTTTCCTCTGAGGCACAGAGACACTGTAGATGGGAAGGGATGGACAGGAAACAGGTTTTTTTACTGAGGGCAAAGAAAGGACCGTCGTCTAACTGCTTAGGGTGGCTGAACGTATGTGGGGAATCCAGCCTTCTAAAGTGATTGCTGGGCCGGGAATGTAGCTGGGAATGTAGCTGAGCGATGCAGCACCTGTGCCTGGCGAGCATGATACCCTCAGTTTGATTTCTGGTAACCCCCCCCAAAAGTGATTTCTGATCAGTCTTCTTTCTCTTTTAGCCCCTTTTCCTTTCCTCACAGAGGATCGATCCACTTGCCTTTAATTATTTACCCCTTAGAGAGTCTATGGTATAAATTAGATGGTTTATTGTCTTCCCTCCACTCCACCAAAATGTGTCAATACCAAGGATTGAACTTGGGACCTGTTGCTTGCACAACAGGTGCCGGAGCCATTGAGCTGAATCCCTAGCCATTCACTAAGTGTTTTTGCCCTGTCTCTGATCCCATTATCTATTATTGCTGGTTTATATATTAAAGGTCAGAAAAATCCCTTCCCTCTTGTTTTACTGGCTTTCAGTAGACAAGAGGAATGGTAGAGGTGGTTTTTGTTTAACCGGTTATTCATGGCTGGAATGTAGATTTCTTCACCAGCCTCAGCTCAGATGGTAGCTTGGTTCCGTCAGTGCAGTGCGCTGCCAGTTTCCTTGCTTTCACCCACAAGTAAACATTTTTGAATGAGTGTGGTATGTTATCTGATGGGACGTTGGAGTCATTCTGTCCCATGCTAATGTCCGATACCAGTTGTCCGATCACAGTTGTCAAAGGAGGCGAAGCCTCTCTCTAGCCCTAGCGTGGGAGGTATTTAGCTTACTGTCCCTTCAGCCTTGTTCTTATTGACAAACCTGCTTTTTCTAGGAAGATGCTTTCTGTCACCCTGGCCTCTGAGTGTCTTACTTTCAGCGAGGCTCCTCTTCTGTAGTCTAATGTTTTAGTCTGAAAGACAGGCTTAGTGTCATTGGTGGCTGTTTGGTTACAGTAGAAGTTGTCATGATTTCTTTGGAGGCCAGGGCGCCACATAGTTGCTTTACCAGTCGCAGGATCCTCTCATCCCATATGCAATCTTGTGCCTTTCTTGGAATGTGCACCGAGTTCCTGTTTCTGCCTGGCCGAGCTGAGATGACTGACTTTTCTTGCCCTGTGCAACTTTCCCAGCCTTCAGTCACCGGCTGAGTCATTCCGCAGGCTCCCTTAGTGCAGTGTGACCTTCCAGCGTTCTCTCCCAGGAGCTCTACCGCACAGGACCCTCTGTAGTTAGGCACAGAGGAATGCTGACAAGCACACACCTCCACCGAAGTGGGAAGAGCATTGTTTCCAAACCGTGTTATCCGCAGCAAAAGCCAAGCGTGGCCCGCATGATGGCAGCTGAGCACTTTGCAGATAGAACACAGGAGTGCTAGTGCTCGTTACCTAGGTGCAGGTGCAGCAGTGACTTTGATCTGTGGTGGATGACAACAGAGGAGGAGCAGTTAAAAAAGACTGATTCAGCCTATTTTGGGCACCGTTTGCGTGGAGGTTTGGCCAGGGAGGATCACACGGAGCCACTTCCTCCCTCAGTGCTTGTATGGGCCTCCTTCCCCTTTCCAATGTTTGAAGCCATCATAACTTCTCTTTCCGTGTAGTAGCGTTTTCTCTGAGGTCCACGGTGCCTGCCACAAACTCCTTTGCTTTTTCAAGTGGAGAGTAATCTCCTTAGGAAAGCACAATACTGAACAATTGCTCAGTGCACTGAATGGATTTGTCAGGTCATTTTGGACACTTAGCAGATTAAGTATTTTGTCATAGTTATCCAAGTTGTCTCCAGTGGTCTGTGTTCACTGAATTCTTAACTTTCGCTTCATTTTGCCAAGTAGAAGCATAAAACATTTAAGTTTTTTCAAGTGTATTGTGTCTCAATTTTAGAAATATTGCCCACTGAAATGCACATTATTATTATTGTTTTACTTCTGTATATTTCTTCTTAGCATCATGTTGTGACATAATTGTCTTGATTTTCATGGCAAAGATAATGGCTTTTCGAGGAGGGAGGGAAGTATGTGTGATTAGGTTCTGTAGTCTGGTACATTTTGTATTTCTAAGGAGAAACACCTTTGGATATTGGCAGCACACACAGACACATATGTACATATATATAATTTCCTTTTTCTAACTATGGCATTTATTTTGAAGTTGAAAGCTTTTGAAATGTTCAGCTACCGAGTATCATAGTGATATGAAATTGTCATATTCTACATGAGGTCCTGATCCTGCAAATTCCCTGTCAAATGTCCTGCTTCCTTTAATTTCTGTTTTTGTGAGGTTCCAGAAAGTTTTAACTTTTTATCTTGGGTGGAGTTCTAACAATGTCTTTTTTGTTGTTATTTCCATAGAAACTCTCAGGTCCTGATGTACGCCCCAGTAGCTGGTTCTAGATACAACCCATGGAATCTTCACTTGACTGTCCTGAAAATGAAACTGTGGTTTTTTTTGTTTTTTAATTTTCTACACAGGAATGATTTCAAGGCTCATTTTTCTGCTACTATAATTTAAACATACAGTATAGTTAATATTTCCATTAGGTTTATTTTCATTTCTTAGAAGGCAATTGGTTTCTTTGTCAGTTTTTAATTTTTTTTTTTTTTTAGACAGGGTCTCACTTTGTAGTTAAGACTGACCCCGAACTCACTATGTAACCCAAGCAAGCCTCAAACTCACAGCAATTCTCCTGCCTCTGCCTCCTGAGTGCTGGGTTATAGGGATGAACCATTAGCCTGACATTGTGATATGTGGTTACTGGGGATCGAACTCAAGACCTTGAGCTTGTCAGGCAGACACCAGAACCACTCTGCTAAATCCCTGGCCCATTTTTGTCATTTTCATAATAAAATTGCATGATCCTTTAGTCATGCATGGACAGAAACAGAGATATAGTTTGACTGGGTTGTAAATGTTGTCAGATATGTAATTTTAGATATATATGTAAAATTTCTTTTGAAAGACTGCCACTGTTTTTGTCATATGTTTTAATAGTTATAGAGGCATTGCATTAAAGAATTCCCAGTCATAATTTTTGTAGTTTCAGCAGAAATGATTTTTTTTTACTTTTTTGAGACAGGCAGTTAGTTGCTGTGTAGTTCAGGTTGGACTTGACTCACTGTGTAGTCCAGGCTGCCCTTGAACTTGAGGCAGTCCTCTGCCTCTGGCTCCTAGTGCAGGACTGCAAGTGTGAAGCAACATGCCTGGCTTTAGAAATATGAATTTTTGGGCTTAAAGCTATTGACATATATTTGTGCTTCATCTAAGCCAAGAACAGATCTCTGGTACCGCTGAGGACTCAGTGTACT
Source organism: Petromus typicus (assembly GCA_004026965.1). Taxonomy (NCBI): domain Eukaryota; kingdom Metazoa; phylum Chordata; class Mammalia; order Rodentia; family Petromuridae; genus Petromus; species Petromus typicus. The sequence continues at coordinate 52,578 of PVIR01005680.1, read as the reverse complement.
CTGTGGACTTTCCCTCCTGTCATTTAAAAAAATATTTCCATATGCAATTGTGTATGTTCATTGTTTAATGTAAACAGTGCTGAAGCTTACAAAGAAGATATTTAACTTTCAGGAAAACAATCCTTAATAAAGAGTATTATATGCAACAGTCTATGTAACTCTAACTTCTATAATCTTTATACACATGCAATTATTCTTAGTTTTTTTTCTCTCTTTCTTTCTTTTTGTGGTACTGGGGATTGAACTCTGGCCCTGTGCTTTCAAGGTAGGTGCAGTACTACTTAAGCTAAATCCCTGGCCCTATTTTATGAGGTTTTAGTTAATACATAATGTTCTTTGGATAAAATTATTTATATAGACATTTTCTTATAGAATTTTTTTTTTTAGTAGGTAAGTGGTATTGTCAAATTGATATGTAATAGTAGTTCCGCCTAACAATTGGATGTGCTTTGCTTTGCAAAATGTTTTTAAAATCATACATTAACTATCTATAGTTTTGCACTGAACCCAGGGCCTAGTGTAAGTTAGGAAAGTTTTCTGCTACCACACCACCCTTAGGGCCCCATTCCCACCTTTAAAAAATAAATAATATTGCTGTACTATTTTCCCTTTGAGGACTATGTCTCTGGAAATATTTCTCAAAACATCATGTTGGAGTGGCTTATTTATTTGTTTATCTATTCTTTGAGACAGACTCACTATATTACCTGTGTTGCTCAGGATAGTTGTGAATCATGACTCTCCTACTGTAGCTTCTTACTAACTGGCATTATCGGCTCAGGCTACCATGCCCAGCCTTAAAACACTACTCTGGGGTTAAGGGTTTTAGCCTATTGCCAGAAGGACAAAAAAAAAAAAAAAAAAAAAAAAAAAAAAAAAAAGAAAAAAAAAAAGAAAAAAGATCATTAAAAAATTCTCTAGCTATGTGAAGTTATATAATGTTTCCAATTATCCTCTGTTTTTGACCTTTTAGATCAATAGTATCTCCCTTGTTTGAGGATGGAAGGTTTAGCCAGAACCCTTGAGGCACAGTGTGTACCCAGTTACAGGTCAGATCGTACAGTTAGCAGGACATTGGGGCAGGCCTACTTGTTGTTGTGGGTCATTTCATTTTATTGGGTGTCTGGTGGGAAAAATTTCTAAGGGTCAGTAACAAAAGGTGGAGAGGTTGTCATGGTAACTGTGCGGCTCCTTTTGAGCTCCGTTCCTGGTCCCGGGTTTCTGAACCTTCCTGAGGCAAGAAGGGATCATGTGTCCTTGGGTAACTAGTCCTCCCACTTATTTCCCCGTTTCTCAATGGCATCCGGAAGCAGGATTCAGTCAGGTGTGGAAGGCAAACAGCAACAGCGCAGAATTTTGCATTCATGTCATTTCTTGATCAGGAACTAGAGCAGTGTAAATTCCTGTTTAGATTTTTCTCTTGACATCTGGATATTGTGTTCTTGTGTTTATAGCCTTGGCTTTATTTTGAAGTCAGCTATTAATTGGAATTATGGTCCCACGCTTCAGGTTTTCCATGCATCTAACAAAGCATAATAGCACATAATTAATGGTGCAGTTCAGAAAGATTCATGGCCTCAAGCTTGTAAAGAACTTTGAGCTTTGCTTAGAGTGTTTTATGCACATTCATGAAGGTTTGCTGTATTTGGTAAAAGCTGCCTGTATTATGCCCATTTTATACATGAGAAAAGTGAACCTTAGAGAGGGATGATTTGCTGAGAATCAGGATAAATTTAATGGAGTGGCTGAATTTTTTGAGGGACTTTATGGAAAAAGTAGAATTTAAGTAAATTCTACATGAGTGTGTATGTGGGGGGAAATACATTTATACTGTTTTAAGCAATGTAATATTTTTGGAGAATATACTCCTTTGTAAGGAGTAATTGTGTTTGAAAAACTCAGTAGCATTCTTAAAGAGTATGAGATAAGTTATCAGGAAAGGCAGAGATAAATGTGACTTTCAAAGTGATTTTGAAATAGCTCCATACAAAAGCTATTAGTGTCAGTGAGAGTTTGGGAGAAATATTTTTTTAAATCAAGACTCTTTAGACATCTGAAAGACCAAAGGTGAAGACATTTCTCAGGGTACAGCTATGATTGGATTAGTTCAATTATTATTATTTTGGTTTACTTTTTTTCAGACATAGTTTCACCATATAGTCTAGGCTGGCCTTGAACTCACATCAGTCCTCTTGCCTCAGTCTCCCCAGTGCTAGGATTACAAGTGTGTGTCACCATGCCCAGCTATTATTATTTTTCAACAATAATTGTGTAGAAAGGATTCCATAGTAAACTCCTAGTTTACAGTCAGCATGAACCTCTTGCCACACTAAAAAGCTAAACTCTTGATTTTTTTTTTTCTTCAAACTCCTGATCTTAAGTTTATGCAACAGAGCAAGAAAAAGGAAAATAATGCGTTTTGGTAAACCTGATCCTCTTGTATGTGCAGAGATACTTTTGAGTTTTTGGCTTTAGAACCATTCAGATATTACTATAAACTCTTAAAGACATTCACACAACATATGACTTGGAACAAAAAAATTTTAAATTAAAAATTTTTAATTTAACAAAAAATGTTAATTAATTATTAACTGGTGCCACAAATAATTTAAAAATATCACATCATTCATTTTGTGATTCGTCAGCATCTGTTTGCAGTTTCCTTCAATGTACTTTAAAGAAATTAAGAGAAAGGGTTGTGGATTTGCCTCTGTGGCACTGCGCCAACCTTGTAAGCACAAGGGCCCAAGTTTGATCCCTGGTACTGAAAAAAAACAAAAAAACCCCACAAAAAACCCAAACCAACAAAAAACAGAAAAAACACACAACACACACACACACACACACACATACACACACAACCGAAACCAAAAAAAACCAAAAACAGTTAAGAGAAATAAATTTATCATGACATAAAAGATTGAGAAAGATACTCCCACGTAACTCTTCAGTTTTGAGAGATAAATGAGGAGATGGGATGTGTTTTCTTGTACCATGGAAACAAGAGAAGCCATTTGTTTACATCGTCCTTATTCCAAATACAATGGTACCTCTCAGTTCATGAACTTAATTATTTCCATGCTTCTGATTGCAAACTGAACTGGATGAGAACTCAATCAAATTTCCCCCTTAGGTCAACATTGAACCTAACCATTGAATTTGATTCGGTTCACATCCAGTTTGTTCGTGACCAGAATCATAGAAAGAATTAAGTTTGTGAACTGAGGAACCGCTGTACTAAACACTTCAAGTGTTTACTGCATACGTACCAGGCTTCATACTAAACTCTCAGTGTGGATTATCCTATGTCTTTCTGCAGAAATTCTGTGAAGTAGGTAGGGTAATTTTCAGCATTTTATAGATGAGGAAACTGAGGTGCAGGGAGGTTTTATAGTATTTAGTAAGTGGTTCAGAACAAATGTCGTCAGTCCAGAACTTTATTTTTCTCCTCACTGAGTTACGCTCCACTCCTCTTGCTGGTATACAGAGTTGGACAAGGTAGTAGTGGACATAAAATTCTGCTTCAAATAAATACAAATGAATCATTTTCCTGGCATTGTCCCAAACTCCTGAATTCTGTAGACTCTAAGAAGAGTCTCAGTACCACTGTCAAATGGAAATCTGTGAGCCATGTAAGGGATTTTTTTTCACTTTGTAGTTCAGGCTGGCCCTGAGCTCAGCCTCAAACTTCACAGCAATCCTCCTGCCTCTGCCTCCCGAGTGCTGGTATTACAGGAATGAGCCACCATACCTGGCATGGTGGTATGTGGTACTGATTGTTGTTGGGTGTGAGTCTTCACGCCCAGTATTGTTGTGTGCTGTTACTGGGGACTGAACCCAGGCCCTTGCAATTGCAAGGCAGGTGCTAGAACCACTGAGCTAAATCGTAAAAGGGACTTAAAAACTAGTGGTTATGTTAAAGATGGAAAGAGCAACAGGTGAAAATAATTTTCATACTATATACTATGTAACTAAGTATATAAAAATATTATAATTTTACCATGTGATTATATACAAATTATTGACAGATTTGAGAAATAACTCAAGAGCAATACAATATAATATAATATAGTACAATATATCTTTGGTATTCCAGTGGATAAAGTGAAATGTAAATCTACCAAACAATAAAGTTGTGATTAATGGAAAGATATTTTACAATGCTCCAGTTTTAAATTCTAAAGTCAAATTTATTAAAATAAAGAACTCTTAAAAGGTAGTTTCTTAGTTGCACAAAGTAAATTTCAGTTGCTCACTAGTTTATATATATATACATATATATATATATTTTTTTTTAAGGTTTTTTGAGACAGGGTCTCACTTTGTAGTTCAGGCTGGCCCTGAGCTCAGCCTCCAACTCACATCACAGCAATCCTCCTTCCTCTGCCTCCCGAGTGCTAGGATGACAGGCGTGAGCCACCATGCCCGGCACTGTGGTATGTGGTACTGGTTGCTGCTGGGTGTGAGTCTCCACACTTAGTATTGTATGTGGTTACCAGAGAATCAAACCCGGGCCCTTGTGCTTGCAAGACAGGCGCTGGAACCACTGTGCTAACTCCCCGGCCCATCTCACTAGTTTATTTTTTGAGTGGCTACCGTATTGAATAGTGCTGTTCTGTAACAAAGAAAGTCTTTGTCCTCAAAGGCCCACGGTCTCCCAAATGTTCACCCTTACTCCTGCCCCTTTATTTTTGTTTCTCATGCCCAAAGCCACCACGTATGGTTGTGCGGATCATACGCTGTAAAATTTTGGAACATAATGTACATTGTAGACCTAGTAGATTTGCTTATTTATTGCAACTGTTTTCAGGAAGATGGAGTAGATACATTTCCTTATTCATGCAAATACTTATTTGGGGGAGGATGGGTCATTGTGGCCTCTCATTTTCTCCCAGTATCCAGCAGGTAGGTAGCCTTGTTCTTTCTTCTACTCAAAACAGTCCCAGGGCCTCCTTCCGCCTGCTCCTGAAAGTGCTGAAACAGCCTCAGTAAGCTTCTCTTCCTCCAGGAAGGGCACAGAGCCGTGGTCACTGTCAGAGCAGTTCCCTTGGAGCCCATGTGTCTTACTCATGATTGCATCCCCAGGGCCTGGTGCTCAGCACATTTATGATTGATTCGCAGGCCTCTGTCTTATGTCCTGAGTTACCCTTACCGGTACTTGATCCAGGGCTCATTTATCCAAATGCTGACATGGCTATCTCTTTTACTGACTCATGGCTATCTTTCATGTAGTACCCTTCTTCCGATGATACTGCCATTAATACTGTTATTACTAATAATAACTACCATTTATTGATCACTATGTGTCAAGCATTGTGCTTTGCAGTTTACGTGTGTTGCTTCATTTAATCCTCACAAACATCTTTAGGAGGTAGGCACTATTATTACCCCCATATTTTGGTTAGGAAACTGTGACACTGAGAAATGAAGTACAGTAATTTACCAGAAGCAATACAGCTAGCAATTATCAAAACTTGTCCTTTCTGACTCACGCCTCTTCAGTGCTCTGAGCGCCAGCGTGGGATCCTGCCTTTGGTACCTGGGGCCTTTTGGACCACAGTCCATACTGTAATATTTGTTGGCCCAGACTTCCATTCTTTGGGGAAACCTCTCTGCCCAAGGCATTGGTTTGAGTTATGCTGATACTATTCCCAAGCATGGTCATGTGACTCAATTCTGGCCATTCTGAGTGGTCCCCCAACCTGACCAGGTGATTAGCTCAGGAGTTATCAACCAGCTGCTCATATTTAGTTTTTTTTTTTGTTTTTTTTTTTTGATGGTACTGGGGATTGAACTCTGGCCCTTGTGCTTGGAAGGTAGGCATGGTACCCCTGCACTAAATCCCTGGCTCGCTGCTCATATTTAGGAGAGGGGAGACTCCTTTCTCTTGGGCTTTTCTTTTGCTGGTAGAATGATGAAGGACTGAGCTTCTGGTGGCCATCTTTTGTGCTTCATGGGGGAAGTGTACTCAGTAGGAGGCCATTGGTAGGGAGAAGTGGCATGAATAGTGGTGTGAGCTGTGAGGAAAGTGTGGACAGCTCCATTCGTACCTCAGGATTCACCTGTGCCTAAGGTACTCCAGGAGTTTCAGTTGTTCCTTTGGTGGTTGTTATTTGCTTAAATCCAAAATGACTACTTCTGAATGTTAACGTTTTTTCTGTAGCTTCCTCATTTGCCTGCCCTGCCTACCTGTGGATGAGCAGGCCCATTGCTTCCTGGGCTCTTATGCCTATACTGTGCCAGGAGGCCTTTGATCCCTGAAGATTCTACAGCTCTTAGCTCACTTTTTCCTTTTCAGGTCCGAGTCCTCACCCAGTGAAAGGCAGCCCCACACTCAACCCCTCCCCATCACTCCTGCTAGAGTGTAGCCCACACACATGGATTGGGGTCAGGTGAGGGTTGTGTCATGGGTGGATGATTAGAGAGATCTGTTCTTCATAGACATCAGAAGAATCGCTCATTAACTGACTCAAAGACTACTGATTGCTCAACTCAACGGGCCTCTCACACCATCTGGGCTCTAGGCCAGCACAGGCCAAGACCTTTCCTCTTATCCTCTTTCCTTGACTACCAGCCTTCGTGATCATCTCTGTCCCTATTTACTCTCAACTCCTCTATAATTCTGAACTCCCAGCCTTCAATTGGCTTCTTTCCCACATCTGTTGTTGGCCCTCTGAGAGCACTGTTCCACTGTGAATCAGCTCTCCCACACCCCAGCCTCCTCAGTCTCTCCCCCACAGCTCTTTCTGCTATGACCTTCCCTTGGTTTCTCTTTGCTGCTTCCAGTGAATTGCTTTTCTGCCCTCTTGCAAAACCCTTTCTCCTTGTGTTTGGGCCATTCTTATAATTGTCTTGGGATCTCTCTCCCACTAGTTTCTTGGTTAGTCTCCTTGACTTGCATGGTTCATGATTGGTCTTTTTGAACTCTGTGATCATATATACATACAACTACTTTAATAAGCACATGGTAGTTGGGAAATTGCCTTGAGCATATTTAATAGGAGTAATTAGTTTGGTGGGAGTGTAAAATAAAGGAGACTTCATAAAAGAGATTATCAGTGATCAGGACTATGTTAATAAGATTACTGTCGCTGTGACAAAATACCTGAGACCAACAATTTATAGGGAGGAGAGATTTATTTTGGGTCATGGTTTCAGAAGTTTCAATTCTTGATTGCTTATCAGAGGTTGATCAATCTTCAGTTGCCTAGAAAGGGAAACAGTGATGACTAAAGAAAGAAAGACAATGGAGACTTGAATAATATCAAAGTGCATGAGGGGCTGGGAGGTCAGTGCCTCAGAGTGGATAAAGACAAAGACACTGAGCTAGCCACGACGTTTGGGGTGAACACAATAATTGGAGGAAGAATCAGGTGACTTGGGGTGGTGGTGGTAATTCTGTACTGTTGAGGATTTTATTCTGATGGGGACCTTAGGTCTATGAGGATTTTATGTTGATGAGGGCATAAGGAGAGCATTCTTACAAGAGTAGGTGAGATGAGATAGCAGGCTAATAAAGAAGCTGTGTTTCCCTTTTCTCTCTCTTTTTATTACTTCCCAAGAACCAAGATGTCTTTAGGTAAGCATCACAGTATCATGAGACCATTACAGCCTCAACATATGGCCAAAAGTAAAACGGTTATGTTTCCACATGCTTTTGGCAGCTTGCAGGCAAGGTGACACTAGGCCTTAAACAGTAATAGTCATATTTTAATTGTAAAATGATTTTCCTCCCAAATTTATGTAAAATGGTTCTCTACAGTTGCTTGGCTTGGTTTCTTTGGACTGTCATGTAACAGTACATTGTGGTGGGGGAAGGGCTGGAGGAAGAAGAGTTTACTTCATATTAGTGGTGAGAAGAAGAAGAAGAAGAAGAAGAAGAAAGAGGAGGAGAAGGAGAAGAGGAAGAAGAAGAGGAAGAGAGAGAGAGAGAGAGAGAGAGACAGAGACAGAGACAGAGTCCTTGAGGTCCTAGTATCCCCTTCAACGTCACTCTCCAAAGAACTAACCTCCTTCCACTAGGCCAAGTCTCTTTCAAGTTCTGTTACTTTTCCATAGTGCCACAGGCTGATGACTGAATCTTCAACATACAGTGTTTGGAGGACATTTAAGAGTCAAATCATAACTAAGGCTTTAAAAAATGAATAGGATCTCAACAGGTGAATAAAAAAGGAAGCACCCTCCAGGCAGAGAGAACAACTCTAGCCAAAGTCTGGAGATGCAAAGAGGGCTGATACATTCACTTCTTTGTGTGCTGGGCAACAAGTGATATGAAAGAAAGAGGGAACTCAGGCTGGACTGCACATGTGATATTTACTGACGACTAAGGAGTGAGTGAGGTGGACAAGTGAAAGAAAAAGAACAGCCTCAAAGGGATGGTACTGTATGAGCATGCAACTCATACAATGAATGTTTATGTTAAAAATTAACATTCAGATGTAAAACATATGTATGTAAATATAAAGCAACTATGTTAAAAATGAGCCATCACTATGTTTCATATCACCTACTAAGTGATAAGATTAGAACTTTGGTGGAAAGGTTGTAAAAGATTGCGATAATAAAAGCAGTTTAAGAGATTTCATAGTGGGGCTGGGAATTTAGCTCAGTGGTTCCAGTGTTTGCCCAGCAATCGCTATGATCCGAGTTCGATCCTTGTTACTACATATCACAGTACAAGTGTGTTGGCTCACGCGTGTAATCACAGTACTCGGGAGGCAGAGGCAGGAGGATTGCAGTGAGTTCGAGGCTCACCTGGCCAGCTGGAACTACCAAGTGAGACCTTGTCTCAAAAAAAAAAAAAAAATTCATAGTAAGACCAGGGCTGTACAGAGAAGAGATGGGAGAGGAAGAGAAGGGATTTGCACAGCAGACTGATTATGAGGAGCAGGAGTAGGACAGAGAGGGGAGGTGGGAGCTGCTGCTCAGCACTGGAGAGATCAAAGCCCTGCTGATGATGGGAGACCACAGGGTTTCCAGAGTTCAGGGAGACACCTGCCTCTGCGTACTAGGTAAAAATCATGGCCTTTCAGTTACTTTATGAATAAAGTATAAGGTAAGTTTATTTCATGGCTATAGTAAAGTATTTCATGATTTACATGATGTACCCTTATGATGGTTTCCACACTGTCTGGAAGATACTAAGAAGGCTCAAAGGAAATGGAATGAGTTCTGTAATCAAACAGGGTTGGGAAGTGTTCTGCTCTGTGATTCATACAGCCTGTTCACATATTAAAGGCACTGAGAATACATGTAAGAAGCCAGTTTGACATTATTTAACCCAGCCTTTTTAAAGTTACAAATGTACATCTGTGTGCTCATCCATTTAATTCTTCACTCATTCCAAGGTCATGGAATAAATGCACATGGTACTAGGAGTGTGTTGTGGGTACTGTGCTGGCCACTGGTCTTACGAAAGAAAACAGTCAGCTGCTGTCCTTGCTCTTAAGAGACTATGGTCTGGATAAATATGTGTTATTATCACAGGTTCTGAAGTGTACAATATGAGAGGTCTTTTTTTTTTTTAAACAGTACAACATTTATTGGTACATTTTAGGGATACGTAATGATAACACTCATCATAGAGAATTTTCACCTGTACATGATACGTCCTACCTCTTTCCCCTCTCCCTGCTCGAACTCCCTCTCTTCCCTATGTATAAAAGCTTTGTTTTCAGTTTTGATTCATTTTCACTTATTTTTTCCTTTCTTGGTCCCTCTTCCCCTTTTGGCCTTCCCATTTGAACATTTTCTTCCCATTTCCAGTTTGGGAAGTCTTAAGATATTTAGACCTTCCTTCCTTTGTGTGGTCCACATAGGAAGGGTGCAGAGTAGTCATCTCTGTGTCTACATCTTGGCCTTTGTGTCAGTATCGCCGCCTCTTCACAGTGTGGCTCCTGTGCCTCCTGCTTTGGGTTTGAGCAATGAGCAGTGAAGATGGCAAGGAAACTTTCAGGTTTGGGAAGTTGGCGACACACCCAAGGTTATCTATCTATTAGTTCAAGAACCAGTGTCAACCCAGCTCTTCTGGTTCTAGGATCTGGTCTCATTCCATTCTTGATGACAGGGGACAATTTGAAATGCCTAAAAATTGACAGGAAAGTGTAAGTGAACTTGACAAACTGAACGAGCTGTTCTGCACTCTGCCAGTTTCATCAGGAATAGCAGGGCTGGCTTCGGTGCTGCCGACACAGCCACTGCCATGGCGGGCATCACTGACTGTGAGTAATTTTATGATCCGTGTAATCTGCTAAGTACTTATATATGTATATTTCTTTATTTGATTTTTACAACTCTGTGCAGTAGTAATTATTGCCTTGCTTTATAAAGGAGGAAACAAGTTCAGAGAGGTGACTGACACATTCGTGTTTACACAGCCAGTGAGGAGCAGAGCCAAACTTCCTTTCCAGTTGATTTTCAGAGCTTAAACTCATCACTTTGTTCTGTGTCAGGTGAAATGTTTTCTTGGCTTCACAGTTTCCCTCCCAGAATCAGACCATCTTTTCTTCTTACATCCCAGGAAGGTTCTGTGTCACTTATTTATTAAATAAGTCAAGTTGCATTCATCTAGTATTTCATACTCTTCACCTGCTCTGTGAAGGAACTGTTTAGGGTCTGAGGACCCAGCACCTATTACTCTGAGTAGGTGCCTGTCCTTGTGGAACCCCCTGAGGAGAGTGCATGATCAAAATACATATGATCAAGGGAAAATGTCACATAGTAGTAAGTGTAGTAAAAAAAAAAAAAGGAACAAAGCGAGTGACTGGTTATCTACTGTAGATTGTCAAGGGAGTGTGTTTCTGTGAAATGATATGTAAGCTGAAATTTGAATTACAAGAAGGAATTATAGACAAAAGAGAGTACATCTTTCAGGTAGAGGGATTATCTTATGCAAAGACCTCAGCTATGAGTTTTTGTGTTTGAAGAACAGGAAGAAGGCTGAATCACGGTTGGTTAGGGAGACAGTGGTAGTATGTATGGCTGAAGAAGTAAATGGTGGTATATCGCTAGGTTAAGTTGTTTGGATTTTAGTCTGAGTGCATTGGTAGCCATTGAAGCATTTAAGCATGAACACAGTTTATGTTTTTAAAAGACTGTTGAGATGTAGAGACGATTATTAGAATGATATTGCAATAGTTTTTTTTTTTGGCAGTACCAGGGATTGAACTTGGGCTCTTGTGCTTCCAAGGTAGGTGCAGTACCACTTGAGCTAAAGCCCCAACTCTTGCAATAGTTAAGGGATGCTGGTTGTTATATTAGTTACTACTACAGGAATGCTATGTAACAAACATCCCCATAAACTAGTGACACACATCCATAGTGATTATTTTTTCCTCCTGAGCTGATGGAGAGTCTGGGCAGTTTTTCTTATGTTGGCCAAGTTCAGTTGATCATGACTGGGCCAGCTTGTATGTCTCTGATTAGCTTCGGTGAGGTAAGCAGCTTTGCCAGATTTCCTGAGATCTGCAGTACATTTTATGTGGGGGATGTAACTGGCTATCAGCTCTTCTAGAAAGTCTCATATGGTCTTAGGTCAAATGGAGGGTGTAATTCTGATTTTTTTCCCCCACATGTATGTTTCATCCATACAGTATTGTAGCTTGGCCTTATTCTCAGGCTGAGAAGTATTGCCATGGTGATTTTAAAGAGGCAAGAGAAGTAGAAACAAGCAAACACGTTTTAAAGTTTTGGCTTGGGTTAAGTTTGCTTGCCTTGTTCATAGCAAGTTAATAAATGTACCCTCAGTCATGGAAGGGCTTTGTTAAAGGACAAAGATCTGAAATGTATAAAAAGACAGACAGAGCTATGGAAAATTAAAGCCATTAGTGCAATAATCTGATTATGCTAATGAGAAAAAGGTGACTGAGCCTTGAATTGGTTCATAAAATATTTTTAAGGTACAGTCCAAAAGACATGCTGATGAATGTGTATGTGTGTGTGTGTGTGTGTGTGTGTGTGTGTGTGTCAGAGAGAGAGAGAGAGATCGAGAGAGCGAGCTGAGGTTCTTGAGGAGTTAAGCCTGAACACATAGATTGTATAGTTATCAATATGTGGATCGTATTTCAAGTCATGAAACTAAAGGAGGCCATTCAGTTAGAGGGTGTACAGAGAGTGAAGCAAAGCAAGCCCTGGCATCCACTTGTGGTTAGATATCAAGTGGAAAAGAAGCCTGTAAAGTGGACTGGGGCGGTTCAGCCCTCAAGGTTAGAGAAATCTAGCCCTGAGACAGAGAACTATGAGAAATCAAGCAGTTGAAGGAGAGAATGAGTTGGCGCGCGGGAGGAGACAACGCATTGAGAAACTCCCACTGAATCTGGCAACACTGGGGTTCTTGGAGACTTAACAAGTATCGTATGGCAGAGACAGAGCACAGTGGGAATGTTTTTGAAGAAAGCGTGTGGGATGAGAGGTAAAGACAGCGAAGGTAATTCTGTGTGCAGAGTTCTTGCTCTAGGGGGCTCAGAAGTAACATGACACTTAGCCTGAGGAGTGCAAGGGAGGCGCCTGTGCTGGGGGGAGGGGCCAGCAGCGAGCATGGGGTGCACAGAGGAGGGAACATGACGGCTGAGATGGCAAGAGGGGAGAATTGAGCATTTAAAATACAATTTAGTCAGAACGTTGCCCTCTTCTGGGACATTTGCATTCTGTATTTTATTTTTAGTTTCGGAACTAAGAGGTAAATCCACCACTGGGACAGTTTAAGCCATCAAGCAGAGCAGGAAGTACATGGGTTCTTATCTCCCCGGGCACTTTGAGGGCATATGTCTTTGGTGCACTGAGCTGGTACTATGGAGGACAGACCTCGTTGGAATGGTGATGTCTCTGTAGGTCATACTTGGTATTTTTTATGATGAGAATTGAAGCTAGTAAGTTTGCCTCCTTAGATTTTGAGATGGTTTAAGAGTTTAGAAGATTCCAGACAGAGCTAAGGAGGAACAGTGACATAGTAACATGCCTCTTTCTTCCCTGGGGCCTTGTACTGTCTATCTTGGGGTTTTTTTGGTGGATATAAAGAACCAATTGCACCTGGCAATGCAAATATTACTATTTATGCATAGGCTAGAAGATTTCGGGATATAGTTCAGTAGGTCTCAGATAAGGCATGCATTTGGAATTCTAACTCAGTGATACATTTTACTGGATAATGCGTTTTAAGCCAGTGTAACTTGGATTTTAAAATGGAAGGTAAAGTGAATGCATGAAATAAATGCTAATATAGGTTAAGGGTGAGTATGTTTTTGGCATTACAGAAGGGCCTATCTTTGTCAGCCGTCCTGGGTAGGCCCTGTGTGTGGTAGGTGAGGTGGCTGGTTGTGCGGAGAGATGCACTGAGTGCCCGGATGTGAGTGTATGAACAGCCTAGGAAGGGCCTGTTCCATGGCTCGAGTCTACTTTGCTGTTTCTTCACTTTAAAAAAATAGTTTCTGTCTGTGTAATTCTTAGTGTGAATTGAAAACTACATCTGGTGCTGCTCTGCTTCGGAGATTTTTGCTTTGTTTGTTTTCTTTGTGTTTTTGATACCAGGGATCAAATCCTGGACTTTGTGCTTGCTCGGCAGGAACCACTGAGCCAGATCCCTGGCCCTGGAGTTTTCCGCTTTGGCAGAAATAATACTGAAAAGAACACCTTCTGGAGTCTTATAATTCTAAATCTAGTTGACTTTGATTGTCAGTTTGACTGGATAAAGACTGTTGGAGGGCTCACTGGGTTGTGAGGGGCACCAGCCTCTCACAATGCATTCAATAGCTGACAGAGTTGAGCCTTTGGGGAGGAAGGCAGTCAAGGGCCCGTCTTCGGGAACTGTGGCTGGTCCCTAGCCCCCTTCTCTCTGGTGCTTTTCCTGTGCAGTCTGCTTCCAGCTACCATGAAGTTTTGTGCTGCCACACCCTTCCATCTCAGAGCCAGCCAACCATGGACTGAAACCTCTCAGATGTGGGCTAAAATAAGCTTCCTTTTCTTTAAGTGGTGAGTGTTAGATATTTCAGCCCAGCAATAGGGAAGCTCATGAATATATCTAATAATCAGAGCTATGTGAGCAGAAAGATCAGGAGCTCAAGAAGCAGGGCTTAGGTTAGATGAGGTTAGAATCTCAGAATCTCAGTGCTTCTAGTGTGGAACCCTTGGTCTTTGAGACTGTTGGTGTTTTCTGTTATACTTGAACTTCAGCTAGGTGCACTAAGACACCTGACCTATCTGGAAGCCTTTAAAAAAATACATATATATATACATATATATACATTATATATATGTATATATATATTTTTTTCTTTGTTTTTTGAGATAGGATCTCAGCATGTAGTCTTTGAACTCACTATGGAGCTCAGGCTGGCCTTGAACTCATGATGATCCTCCTGCCTCAGCCTCCTGAGTGCTGGGATTATAGGTGTATGCCACCATACCCAGCTATCTCCATTATGTTATGAACAAAATAGTTACATGCTTACATATATTGCAGAGTAAACCTTAAAATGAATTTCATTCAACTTTTTCCACAAGTGAACTTCAGATAATATTTAAGAGATAGTAGCCAGAGATCACATGACCTATTTCTGTACTTTACGGGTATTGCTGAGTTAATCAGAAAGTAACCTGTCTCCCCCAGCTGATGAGAAATGCCTTTATAAAAGCCTTATTTACCAAGCCACTATCATGCATTAATGTCAGAAGCAGCCTGATGAGGGTGGTCTTTGTAATTTTTGGTCAAATTTTTGGTCATCTTCTATTGAAGATGTAAATATCCTTCATTATGCCTTTTGATATCATAGTCTGTCCTTGGAAGACAGGAACAATCTTTCTTTTGATAAACTGATACCATAGAAAAGTTAATCTTCCAGGAGGCATATCCTTTCCATCTTTTATTCCCCAGATTTTGGGAAACTTGAAATTTAACAATTGGAGTAAATGGCTGTGAGTGGACAGTAGAAATGTAGCATATGTGAATTTGAGTTAAAGGAATTTAATTCTGTGGGCCAGCAAAGAAGAGAGGAACACAATTTGAAGTGTGCAGGGGGCTCTGTCTTCCATTCTTCCCGTTGAATGGGAGCCCTAGAGGGTGTTAGCGTCATGAATCTGCTGTTCACTCAGGCTTCATTGGCTGAGGCTTCTCTCGAGCATATGTTTCACAGAGCTGAATGTGATTGTGTGAATTCCAGCCAATCTTGGTGGCACACACTTGTAATCCTAGCACTGGAGGGGCTGAGGCAGGAAGATCAGCCCAAGTTTGATATTAGCCTGGGCTACACAGTGAGTTCAAGGACAGCCTGAACTATAAAGTGAGACCCTGTCTCAAAAAAAAAAAAAAAGCAAAAAGCCCCCTAAAAGATATCATTTCATACAAATTGGCACCTAAGCCCAAGCCAACTTCTATGATTTAAAAAAAAAACCTATTTATTATTCTAGTTTCTTTGAGACAGGGTCTTGCTTTGTAGTTCAGGCTGTCCCTCAACTCACTGTGTAGCCCAGGCTGGCATTGAACTCATGGCAGTTCTCCTGCTTCTGCCTCTTTTTTTTTTTTTTTTTTGAGACAGGGTCTCACTTTGTAGTTCAGGCTGGCCCTGAGCTCAGCCTCAAACTCACATCACAGCAATCCTCCTGCCTCGGCCTCCTGAGTGCTGGGATTACAGGCGTGAGCCACCACGCCCGACACTGTGGTAATGTGGTACTGATTGCTGGAGGGCATGAGTCTCCACACCCAGTATTGTATGTGGTTACTGAGGATCGAACCCCAGTCCTTGCGTTTGCTAGACAGGCGCTGGAACCACTAAGCTAAATCCCTGGCCCTGCTTCTGCCTCTTGAGTGCTGGGATTACTGGTATGTGCCACCGCGCCTGGCCTAGGGTTGCATTATTTGCAGAACTGTCTCCCTAATTCTCCTCTAGGTATCTCCTTGCATTGAATAGTTACTCCAGCTGTGGTTCTGGGCTTGAGAGTGTGACTTGCTTTGACTGCAGAAGCAAGAGCAACTGTAAAGGCTTCAAAGGTGAGAAAGGCACTGTGGTTTGGGGATGATTTCTGTTGCTGCTCTTGGAACCTGAAGGGCTATATAAACAGACTCACATTGTCCTGTGAAAGCAGCCACACCTGCTTGGCTGATGGCCTAAAAGCCCCAGAGATATGAGGGTAACCACAATAGACTCGGAGGCCAGGCTGACCCAACCAACCCATGGGATCTTGGGAAACTACATTCTTACTGTTTTAGACTACTGATTATGGAGTGGGCTTGTTTTTCTTTTCCAAAGCAGATAGAATTTTCAGTGGTTTCTTGACATTTCTGGCAATGTTGTGTTCGCTTTGTCCAGACATGAAGTATCAGACTCCACTGTAAGTTTTGTCTCCTGAAGAAAAACTCAAGGCAAATTTGGACCATATTCATTTTTTGCTGTTTGTGTTTATTTGGGAATCAGTCCTCCTGTAGGTTTGGGTTCTGCTTTTTTTCCTTTCTGCCTTTTTGGTTTCTGTCTTTTCCATTTACTTTGAATTCTCATCAGTATATTATGTACATGCTATACGTGTAGTTTTTCTTAAATTTCTTTTATTGTGAATTAATTCAGTGAAGGTAAAATTCCACATTTAAATCATTTTGAAATGTACAGTAGTTTTTAGTGTATTTGAGGTGTTGCACCGTCATTACCACTGTCTAACTCCTGATGGTTTGTTACCCTCCCCCAGAAATTCTTTTCCCTTAAACCTCCTTTTTCCTATCTAAACTATTTTCTGCCTGTATGGATTTGGCTATTCTGCACATTTCATGTAAAAGAATCAATAGCCCGAGGCCTATTGTGTTTAGATTCTTTTATATAATATTTTAAAGATTCATCCATGTATCATGTATCCACGTTTTGACTCCTTTTTATGGTGAGATGCTGGTCCATCATATAAATGTGCAACATTTTGTTTATCCATCTCAGTTGATGGATATTTAGGTTGTTTCCATTCTTTGGCTATTATCGGTCATACTGCCATGAACAGTCATGTATAAGCTTTTGTGTGAGTAACGTGTTTTCAGTCCTCTTGTGTATGTACCTAGGAATGGAAATGCCAAGTCATATGACAAGTCTATGTTTAACTTTTGAGGAACTGCCAACCTGTTGTTCACAGTGGCAGCAGTGTCTTACCTTCCTACTAGCAATGTATGAAGGTTCTGATTTCACCACCTTCTTGCAGAAATTGTTTACATTTTTTGGATTTTAGTCATCTTAGTGTGTATGAAGTGGTAGTTTGTGGTCTTGATTTGCATTTCTCTAATGACTAATGATATTGAACAACTTTTCATGTATTTACTGGCTGTATATATTCTATAGAAATGTATATCTTAATTATTTTGAAACAGTTGCTTGTTGCGTTGTCAGGCTGGCCTCGAACTCCAGAACTCAAGCATTCCTCCTGTCTCAGTCTTCCAAGAAGCTTGGACTTTAGGCCTTCTCCACTGCTCCTGGATCCCTTTACCTATTTTTTTCCCCAGTGCTGAGGGTTGAACCCAGGAACTAATGCAGATGAAGCATTAGCATTCCCTGCTCCCTTTTGCCTATTTTTAAATTGGGTTTTTGTCTCTTTATTGCATAGTTGTAAGTGCTATTTACATATTCTGCATCCCAGACTCTTACCATATATATCATATATGCAAATATATTCTTTCATTCTTTGGTTTGTCTGTTTCTCTGATAATGTCCTTTGACTCACATCTTTTAGGTTGATGAAATCCAATTCATCTGTTTTTTTGTTGATTGTGCTTTGTATAAATATTTTGGCTTTGTATAATTTTTAAGAAGCCATTGTTAAATCTAAGGTCACAAAAATTACACCCATGTTTTCTTTTAAGAGTTTTAAAATTTAGTTTTTTAAATCTTTATGTGAAGTATGTGCTCAAATTTATTTGTTGAAGATTATTCTTTTCCTGTGGAATGATTGTGGCGATTGTCAAAACTCAGTTGACCATAGATGTATATAGGTTTATTTCTGGACTCTCAGTTCTGTATCGGTGATGCGTAGTAGTAGTAGTATAATTTTGGTTACATTTCTTTGCTTTTATTTATTCTTTTTTTTTTTTTTTGAGACAGGGTCTCGTTTTGTAGTTCAGGCTGGCCCTGAGCTCAAACTCACATCGCTCAGCCTCAAACTCACATCACAGCAATCCTCCTGCCTCTGCCTCCCGAGTACTGGGATTACAGGCATGAGCCACCATGCCCACCACTGTGGTATGTGGTACTGGTTGCTGCTGGGGTGAGTCTCCATGCCCAGTATTGTTATGTGGTTACTGGGGATCGAACCCGGTCCTTGCACTTGCAAGACAGGCACAGGAACCACTGAGCTATATCCCTGGCCCTCTGCTTTTATTTATTCTTTTGATGTCTGTCAAAGTGTTATATGCTGCTCATTTCAGTTTCTTAGTGATTTACATAAAACTGCAAAAATGAAAGCAGTGATACTGGTAGCAACCACTTAACATGGCACATGTGTGGAGGTGATGGTTCTAAGTGCTTCACATGTGTTCACTTTTTAAATGAAATTGTATACTCAATGGGATGTAGTTTTAAAAGTTAAGGGGCTCCATGATTGTGTGTGTGTTTATAAAGCTGTTAACTTTTGGTTGATAGTTTTCTTGGGGGGAGACCTTGTAATTTTAACCTGAAGTTCTCAAAAAAATAGTTTTGGTGACTGGGTGCTTTTGAAATTAAGATATTAGTGACAGTGTTAATGAACAAAAGGAAAGAAGTGATAGGTGTCAACTCAGTTTTATGAAGCTTTAATATTATGATCTATTAACTGAGAAGTAAGGTGTGCACTCCCCATGGTCTGTAATTTGACACAGTGCCTCCCTGTCCTGTGAGTGGTAGCCAAGAGGAAGGATGTTAAGTGGAAGCTTCCTTTAAGGTGTGAAAACAGCTGCACAGAACGTGGAGCTGAGGCCTGTGTTCCCTATGTCCATTGCACTGTCTCTGTACAACACCTGATGTAGAACAGATTTTAAATAAAATATTTAATTGAAAAATGAGGGACATGTAAACACTAGGATGGAGTGGACTTACCTTGAGTTTTGGTCTCTTTAAGTAGTGAAAATAGTATTGTTTCTTTTGGAAATATGTGTGTGCGTCTGGGTTGGGGGCAGCGGGGAGGAACGAGCTTTGCAGTGAAAAGCATTTAAATGAGTACAAGCTGTTTTTACTGTTTGTGTTCCTTCATAGCTTGTGTTTTGCAATGCTGAGCCCTTGACCTTGGGTGTGCCCTTGCCCTACCACCCTGCGTGGGTGATAACTCACTCTGGTTTTTGGCCTACCCAAAGTATCACTTTTGCTGGTGCGTTCTCTTTCTTTCTTTCTTTCTTTCTTTCTTTCTTTCTTTCTTTCTTTCTTTCTTTCTTTCTTTCTTTCTTTCTTTTTCCTTTCTTTCTCTCTCTCTTTCTCTCGCTTTCTTCCTTCCTTTCTTACTTTTAATTAAAACTTGTGAAAAGTTTCATGTTTCTTACTACATTTAAACAACATGATCCAAACACAGTAAGAGGTATCTTCAAGTCCAGCCCCACTGGACAAGAAAGAACCTTTTATAAGAGAAGAAGGAAAGTTGCCTTCATGTGCCACAACATAAAAATTGGCATACCAAATCTGTACAGCTGAGGTTTCATATGAGCTTTATAATTAACTTTAGTCTCAGAACAAAGCTTAATAATTATTGACACTTTCCATCAATTAAATCTGCATTAGGTGGTTTTTCTTTGTTTCCTGAGGCAGATTCTTACTATATAGTCCAGGCTTCATTTCTCAGGCTTGTAACACTGTGTCTGGCAGTGGTATTCCTTTTTATATGTGTCAGACTCATATTGACCAGTGAGTTCTGCCTTGCAAAAGAGGGTTTATTTTTTTGCATGTGTCTGTTAAGTCTTAGTCCACATTTAAGACAAAATGCACGCACAAATGCCACGTGATGGTCTCTCTGCTTCCCATCTCCAGGCGGAGTTTAAGCTCAGAGCCATCTGTGGTCTAGCATGGATCACGTGGTCTGGAAATGGTTATCTTCTGTCTTGTCTTTCCCTCAAACTAGGCTGTGGGTATATTGAAGGCTCTTCTTACATTTCGTCTTGTGTTCCAGAGCCTGGGAACAAATCTGGCACACACTAGCTGCACATTTAACAGTTATTGAGCATTTAGGTGTGAATAAATTCAGAATAAAGATATGGTAACAGCCGTCCTACTAACTGCTTTCCTTGGGGTTTGCTTATGCATAAGAAATTTTATATGCATTTTTCCATTTACTCCCATAGTAATCCTTTCAAACTGGTATTCTTATCTTCATTGAAATAGGACTTAACATGCATAAAGTTTTCTTTAGTTTAGATCTAAAATATCTTCCAGAAGTCTTACGTTCTGAGGACGGCCCTGGTCAGAGGGGTGGGTCCCTGGGAGGTGACTTGGAAAGGTATAGATTTGGGCAGGGTGAAGGCTTAGAGGTGCCGCCACTTGCCTCACAAGCACAGGGTCCTGAATTCAATCCCTGTTACTACCAAAAAAAAAAAAAAAAATTCGGAAAGGTATATTATTGTTCCTGGCTCCTCCTTTCTTTGCCTTCTGGCTACCAAGGGTTGAGCAGCTTTCCCCTGCAAGGCTCTTCCACCATGTCGTGTCAGCCTTGGAGCCAGCCAGCCATGGACCGAACCCTCTAAAAATCGGGAGTCGAACTGCATCCCTCCTCCTTTGCATGGCAGTGTTGCTGTTCCATCCCAGTGATGGGAAAGTGATTAATAGAAAGTTACACAATCAGTAATCAGCAAAGCTGGGCTCTGCAGCCAGGTTAATCCTGCAGCAGTTCCAGTTCCTTCCCCTCAATCCTGTGGCTTGCCTGGAAGTTCCAGTGTAAATGATTGGTAGTGTGAGATGACAGAAAGTGACACTAGGGAAAACCTCTTTAAAGATAATGTTTGGAGAACCGTTGCTTATGTCTCCTTTAGGTCTGTTAGGCGACAGATTAATATTTGATCTAGGGCTGGGGATTTAGCTCAGTGGTTCTGGTGTCCGGCTTGCAAGTGCAAGGGCGCGGGTTCGACTCCCGGTAACTGAATACAACAATGCTAGGCATTGAGACTCACGCCCACCAGCAATCAGAACTACATACTACAGTGCCAGGCATGGTAGCTCATGCTTGTAATCCCAGCACTTGGGAAGCAGAGGCAGGAGGATTGCTGTGAGTTCAAGGCTAAGCTTAGGGTCAGCCTGAACTACAAAACTGGGACCCTGTCTCCAAAAAAAAAAAAAAAATAAATAAATAAATAAAAAATAAAAATTTGATCTCTTAGAAGCTAGGGGCAGCTGTACTGTTATGCTCTGAAGACTGAGGTAAGAGTATCACTTGAGCCTATGGGTTTGAGCCCAGCCTGGACACCATAGCAAGGCCTGTCTCACAAAGAGAAAAGGTTCTTTTATTATATCAAAAGGAACATGCTTACTTTATAAGCAGTTAGTTTTTGTGTGTGTTAGTCATGTGGAGTTCTATTATATTCAACTACAGAGATGGAATATAGGGCCAAAGATAAAATTAGAGATCATCAGCTTTAGTCTGTGAATTTTATTACAGTCACAGGATCCATAGAGTTTGATTTTTTTCCTCAGTTTTCATCTTAGTTAAGGATAGAGTGGATTCCTCCACAGCACAAGGCTCACTTGATATTTATTAACAGGAAATAAGGATAACAATATTCAGAGACTTCTCTTAAAGAAATGAAAGCTCAGCGCTGGAAATTTAGTTTAGTGGTTCTGGCACGTGCCTTGCAAGTGCAAGGTCCCTAATTCAATAACTGATATCCACATATAATAATGCCGGGCGTGGTGACTCATGCTCTCCAGCAGACAATATCACATAACACAATGCCGGGTGTGGTGGCTCATGCCTGTAATCCCAGCACTTGGGAGGCAGAGGCAGAAGGATTGCTGTGAGTTTGAGACTCGCCAGGGCTACATAGTGGGCTCAGGGCCAGCCTGAACTACCAAGTGAGACCGGGTCTCAAAAAAACAAAAAACAACAACAAAAAAGAAAGCTTAGTGAAATGCTCCTGTTTTACACCTCAGGGACATAGAAGACTCTGACTGGGCCTTCTGGGTGGGTAAGCTCATAGCCTTTGGTCCCATTAGGAAAAAAGCCTTAACATGTTCTGGGTAACAAGTCCTGCCAAATATTATTTTTCTTTTGCTTGGTTTATGTAAGACTGAGTATTCAGAGTGAAAAAGGACTTAGAAATATACTTGTGCTGTGGGATAGAATGGAACTATGTGTATATGTATGATGTATACATAAATATATTTATTCTGTTTAGCTTTTTAAATATAATTTCCACTTATTTAAGTAAATTTGATTTTCAAATTTTCACAAAGCCCTGGAAAAAAACTGAGAATTGATTTATTTTATGTAATATGATTTCTCAGGCCAGGACATTTTCACAGTGTGTTATGGTACTGAGATTTAGCTAGGGTAATGTCCCAAAGGAGAAGTATCTAGTGTAATGATTTTTGTATGACAGGGGATATTTATGAGTGAAAACAATTTATTTGCTTTGGAGAAGGTGGTAAAAGTAGTGGAGTGATGGGAAATAGAAAGTCGTAAAATACAGTATTTCTGCCTGTGAAGAATTCTGGAAGTCCTATGAAGTATTTTTCCTTAGTTCTCTAATGCTTAGAATGTACTATAACCCAGTATCATTTTCTTGTTTCTTTCTGAAGGTTTGTACAATGTGTATGGAGTAGTTTGTAATGTGTTTTTGGTCATAGAATTGAATCCACACTCAAAAAAAAAAAAAAAAATCATCCTTATAGAAGTGTATGTTAGGGCCGGGGATTTAGCTCAGTGGTTCCGGCGCCTGTCTTGCAAGTGCAAGGACCCAGTTTCAATCCCCGGTAACCACATACAATACTGGGCGTGGAGACTCACGCCCAGCAGCAATCAGTACCACATACCACAGTGCGGGGTGTGGTGGCTCACGCCTGTCATCCCAGCACTCGGGAGGCAGAGGCAGGAGGACTGCGGTGATATGAGTTGGAGGCTGAGTTCAGGGCCAGCCTGAAACACAAAGTGAGACCCTGTCTCAAAAAAAAAAAAAAAAAAAAGTGTATGTTAATTTCAAATTACATGGTTGGGATACTTCTGATCTGAAAAATGAGTATATGTAATCAAGGGCTTTATTTATTTGTTTATTTAGGAACAGGTCTTGGTTTGTAATTCAGGCTGACCTTGAAATCACTGTGTAGCCCAGCATACAAACTTGTGGCAGCTTCCTAAATCCTGGGATTACAGGTGTGCACCCTCAGATTTGGTTAAAGGATCATTTTAAAGCAGTCGCTATTGTTTCTTTTTTTATTTTTTGAGAGCAGGTCTCACTATGTAGTTCAGGTTGGCCTTGAACTGACTATGTAGCCCAGGCTAGCCTCAAACTCACAGTGAATCTCCTGCCTCAGTCTCGGAAGTGCTGGGGATGCACCACCATGCCTGGCTACAGCTACTGTTTTTCTATTTAACTCATGCTTACATTAATAAAACACTCAAAATAATCATAAATGGTGGAGTTTGGTGCTCAAAATTTAAATGACGATGATATGGTAAACACGTACCATTTTAACTTTTATTTTCTTTTTATGATTCTGATTATAATAAGCCAAGTTTTAAGAAAGAATTTCCACATGCATTATAGGAGAAGATGGTTGCCAAGATCAGAAGATTAGCACCTGCTTTTATTTATATGTTGATATAACACTACCCATTTGTCAACATTCTGTTTTGGTTTTATTCCCTCAGAGAAGGAGTCCACATCACTTTGAAGGAGGGTACACTACTTGTTTACTCTTTAGTGGCCACACATTGGTGGTTATTAGGAATTATTAATGACTCCAAGATTCTTCACACATATCACGTGATAGCCCCTTGCAGACTGTAGGACTGCCCTTTGCTTTCTAGTTGCTCTTTCCCATGCCTCTCCAGAGCAAAGATCATTTTGTTTATTTTTGTAATCTGAATGCCTCACGTATCGTTTCTTTTTTTTTTAGTATTTTGAGACAAGGTCGCACTTTGTAGTTCAGGCTGGCCTTGAACTCACTTTGTAGCCCAGGCTAGCCTTGAACTCAAAGCAATTCTCCTGCCTCTGCCTCCCGAGTGCTGAGATTACATATGTGAGTCACCACATTCAGCACTGTGGTGTGTACTACCTGGGATCGAATTCGGGACCTTGCACTTGCCAGACAAGCACCAGACCCACTGAGCTAAATCACCGGCCCCTCCCATGTAGTTTCTTATGGATCATAGCTGCGTGAAAAACATCAGCATGAATGGTTATGTGAATGTCTGAAACTATTCCTGTGGATACATTGGTTTAAAAACTGAAAATCATGAAAGATGGATGAGTAAAGAGGAAGAAATAGTTGCAGGAGGAAAGACGGTTGACAGAGAGTAGAGACAAATTTAATGAGACTGGTGAAGAATGCCGAGTAAATGACCCAGTTACCTGTAGCTCTGTAGGAAACCACTGGGAACTGAATGACACTTGCACACAACCCTTTCATCACACTCAGGGTTTCTGTGGGTAAAACAAATGGACAGTGCTCAATGGGGATGTTTTGTCTTTGCTTCACAAAGTCTGTGCTCTTATCTCAGAAATTTTGGGTTGCTGGGGGTGACTTGGATGACCAGGGACTGGAATCCATTGATGTTCTCTCATGTGTGTGGCATGATTTGAAGGCAGGTTGTCCTAGTATTCTACAGAATACCTGTACCATTTCTCTGTTTGACGTGGCCTTCTCTTTGTATGGTGGCTTTATGCAGGGCCAGAGGCCCAAAGGAACCAGGCAGGGGCTTCTTGACTTTTATGGCAGCTAGATTCAGCTACCACATAGTGTCACTTCTGCTGTGCCATATTGGTCAAAGGAGTACCTGCCCAATGGATGGTTGAGGTCTAGAATGTGCCTGCCCTAAAGCCCCATGTATTTAGGAAGTCAGCAGATGATGGGGGTGCTACGGCTGACTTTCTGTTAGGAGGTGGGGCCTTATGGATGTGATCAGAAAGATTATCTCCCTCCCTGGCCCCTCACTTCTCTGGCTCCTTCCTGGCCACCATGATGTGAGCAACTTCCTCCCTGGCAGGCCTTTCCATCATGGTGTTTCTGTATCGAGCCTGCCAACCATCAACGGAAACTTCTAAAACTGAGCCAAAGTCAACTTCTCCTTCTTTAAATTGTTAGTGTCAGGTATCATTTCTCGATGACAAGGAAACTGACCGGAGTACTCATTCAGAGTCATAGATCTGGACTCTTAGTGGGAGAAGTGCCAGTGAATTTGCAGCTATTTAAAAAACACTGGCATTACATCTCACAGATGGGCCAGATAATGACAATCATAGGGAAAATGGAAGAGAGTCATTTTCAATTTATTTCATCATCAAGAGGAATTTTGAAGATATTATTGGACATTTTTCAAAGTCACTCCGATTACAGTTTTCCTCTTTTTTTTTTTTTTTTTTGAGACAGGGTCTCACTTTGTAGTTCAGGCTGGCCCTGAGCTCAGCCTCAAACTCACATCACAGCAATCCTCCTGCCTCTGCCTCCCAAGTGCTGGGATTACAGGCGTGAGCCACCACGCCCGGCACTGTGGTATGTGGTACTGGTTGCTGCTGGGCATGAGTCTCCACATCCAGTATTGTATGTGGTTACTGGGGATCGAACCCGGGTCCTTGCGCTTGCAAGACAGGTGCCGGAACCACTGAGCTAAATCCCTGGCCCCAGTTTTCCTTGTTTTGTGGTATATTTGAAAATCAAATTTTTGCTTCAGTGAAATTTGAACAGACAGTACTCCTGGACAGGCAGATTCACTGCTATCAAAATGGCCCTACTTCCAAAACTGATACAGAGGTTTAACATAATCCCAATCACACACCTACAGCATTTCTTGCACAACAAGAAAAAACAGTCCAAAAATTCATGTGGAACCAGAAAAAACCCAGAGTAGCAAAAGCAGTCATAGGAAATAATAGCAGGTAGCATCACAATACCTGCTTCATGTTGTGCTACAAAGCTGCACAGTGATTAAGATTACATGGTATTGGTACAAAAATATACATGTGAATGAATGGAGCAGAACAGAAGATGGCAAAACGAACTCAAACATATTCAGCTGTTTGATCTTTGACAGAGGGGCCAAAAATATATGTTGGAGGAAAGATAGCCTCTTTAGTGCTGGGAAAGCTAGTTATCCATGTGCAGAAGGCTGCGGCTGGATCCATATCTCTCCTTAATGTACCAAACTGGAACCAAAATAGGTTAAAGATCTAAATATTAAAACATGAACACTTAAATTACTGGAAGATAAAATAGATAAAAGTCTGGAAGATATGAGTATAGAAAAGAACTGTAGGAATAGAATTACAACTGTATAAAAATAGCAACAAGAGGGCCGGGGAGTTAGCTCAGTGGTTCCGGCGCCTGTCTTGCAAGCGCAAGGACCCGGGTTCGATTCCCCGGTAACCACATAACAATACTGGGTGTGGAGACCCACACCAGCAACCAGTACCACATACCACAGTGCCGGGCGTGGTGGCTCACGCCTGTAATCCCAGCACTCGGGAGGCAGAGGCAGGAGGATTGCTGTGATGTGAGTTTGAGGCTGAGCTCAGGGCCAGCCTGAACCACAAAGCAAGACCCTGTCTCAAAAACCCTTAAAAAACAAAACAAAACAAAACAAATGAGTGGATAAAGAAAATGTGATGTTTATTCATAATGTAATAGCACTTAGCTATAAAGCAGGATAAATGAGAAGCATTTGTAGAAAAATGGACAAAACCTGGGAAAACTAACGTTAAGTGAAGTAAATCAGACACACAAACTTAAATACTGTATAGTTTCATTTGAGTAATCCAAAGCACAAATAAAGAAAGAAAAAAACCCTATAAAGAACAAAAGAAAACATAGATGAAAGGAAACAAGGAGATCTTTTGCAAATGGAAAGTAGACTGAGAGACCAAAGATAAGATGGAGGAGAGGAAAGAGATATAAAAAAATCTTAAGATACATCATGTACATGTCCCAATTACCCTCAATGAATGTAATCATCCTATATTGTGAATTTAAAAGATAATAATAATAATGCAGTACAGAAAGAGGATCTAAAGATGGAGGGAGGAAGAAGAAAGGGAATAAAAAAACTAAAGATGTCTTAAGTACATGTACCTATTCTGTAAGATGAATGTAAACATTGTGTCTTGCAATGATGTACTAATAAAATAAAATTAGTACATTCTCTAAACAACGTGATGTTAAAAAGAAATTCGAACAGAAGAGGAAAGGAAATATGTAGCAGGAACAGTGGAGTTATCACAAGGACATATATTACATTAGGCTGTGGTTTTTATTTTTGGTGACTGGAAACCACATATTCCTGTTTGTCAGAGAAGAGCTGGTGTCATGTTGCATGATCATGTATCCTTTGCAAGTTTTCTATTTTTATTCTTACTAATTCCAAAGTGTTGCATTATTGAGACACAAAAAGCCAAAGTATTGTCTTAATCATAGTTTTTTTTTTTTTAGTTTTTTGAGACAGGGTCTTGCTGTGTAGTTCAGCCTGGCTCTGAGCTCACTGTGTAGCCCAGGTGAGCCTTGAACTCTTAGCACTCTTGTCTCTGCCTTCTCAGGTCTGAGATTATAGGCATGAGCCACCATGCTTGGTTCAAATATATTTTTAATGGACAATTTCAAGGATAAATAAAAATACAATTGTATTAAGAACCCCTGGTATCCACTACATAGCTTTCAGCTATGAGCCACTAATTTTATTTTCTCTTTATTCACACACCAGAGATATGAAGCAAATCACAGACACTATTTTATCTGTAAATTTTATGGTGTATGTTTTTAAAAGATGGAAAATCTTAAAAGTACAATCACAGTATCATTATTATCCTCCTCTTAATATTATTGAAAAATATTACTTTTATGGTTTGGATATGATTTGTCCCTCAAGAGCCCATGTGTTGGGAGCTTGGGCTTCATGTATGTACATCGGGAACTAAGACTTTTGAAAAATGAGGCCTAATAGGAGGTCCTTGGATCACTAGAGTTCATTTCTGCAGAGAAGATTGATAGTTCTTGTGTGATTCCACTGTTGTCTACTCAGCTCGCTGGGCCATATGGTAATGTGATTGGTTGGTCTCATGTGTGCTCCTGCCATAGCAGTTCAACCATGATGTGAAGCAGCTACGATCTCCCTCACCAGCACTAAATCCATGCAGTGCCCAGAAACTGGGCAGAATAAACCTCTTTTCCTTATAGTTAGCCATCTTGGAGATCTCAGGATAGCTGTGGGAAGCTAAGGAAACACCTTGTATATATACAGTTAGTATTTGAGTTGCTCAGGTGAGAATTGTTGACAGACTGTTACTACTTAACATAAATCCACTTTGTAATAACATGAATCCATTTTGTAGTAAATAGTGAAAGAAGGAAAAAGATAATTCAGACTTAATCCTGAAAAGTAAAGTTCAAAATAAAGTTTATTTTATGTTATATTTAGCACCATTTAGGATGTAACTGTTACTTCTTAGAATAGTGAATCAATTGTGAATTGTTTTCTAGGTATTATTTTTCTCATAAAATCTTACTTCCTTCATTTTATGTTTGAATTTCTTATCACTATTCTAAAGAGGACATTTCTTCCTTCCTTCCTTCTTTCCTTTCTTTGAAAGCATTAGAAAGTTTTGTCAGTTTTTGTACAGGGTTTTCTATTAGGTAGAATAAAAGTTAAGCTATCATAACAAAGAAAGCATGATATATAATTAAGTGGGTAGCTTAAAATGTGCACTTATATTTTGATTGAGGTCACCCTAGCATTTTTTCCTTTTGTTGTATTTTTGCTACCTACTCTTTAGCTGAGAATATATATTCAGAAGACAAAATGGGATAATTTTATATCATAGCTGTCTATTTTTGGTAAATTAAAATAAAATTTATAAATCTTAAATTGAAACAAAATTTATAGATATTGACCAGCACACAGACTTTGGTTTCTCAAATAAATGCCAGTTGGATAGACATTTATGGTAGATTTCTTAATACTGCAAAAAGAAAAAAAATAGTAACCTTTTCATAAACCTGCAATAAGATATTTAATAATGCAAGATGTTCTGATATAGAAATTCTTAAACTGAGTGTTTTAACTAAACTTTACTAATCTTAGGACAACACTGATTGCCGTCTTGTCTTTTTTCGCTGTGTGTGATACCTGAGAAAAACAATTTAAAGGAGAAAAGGCTTATATTTGGCTTATGGTTTCAAAGGTGTCAGTCCATGGTGAGCTGGTTCTGT
This sequence comes from Petromus typicus, assembly GCA_004026965.1. Lineage (NCBI taxonomy): Eukaryota > Metazoa > Chordata > Mammalia > Rodentia > Petromuridae > Petromus > Petromus typicus. The sequence goes on along the minus strand of PVIR01005680.1, from coordinate 23,263 downwards.
TGTTTTTAGGCCTGTGGCAGAGCAGAAACATCTTGCCAGAAGGTAGTAATGGAGGAAAGCTGATGACCTTGTGGCATCCAGGAAGCAGAGGCAGGGGCCAGGGGGAGAAGGGAAGGGGGAGAGGGAGAGCAAGAGACAGAAGGAAAGTATGTGCTAGCAGAGTTCTCCTTCTCCTTTTGTTTCATTTAAACTCTCGGTCCTTTGGATTCAGGACAGATCTCCCTTATCAGTTTGACTGGTTGTCCTACATGCCAGTCATCTCTGGAAACACTCTACAGTGTGCTTTATTAATTTACTAGTCTTTCTCAGTCCAGTCAAGTTGACAGGCAAGACTAACCTAGGCAATCTCTCTAAGTCAGGTGGCTGAAGGTGGCAGCTTGTTGAGCTTGTTCCTTTCATTCTATTTTCCTTTCTGCTAGAGGGTGCTGTAACTGTAGGCCTTGCACTTCGATTTCTGGAATTGAAACCTGCTTCTTATTCGTAGTTTGGGACTTGCAAAATGTAGACAGTATAAGCAGTTACTTCAGAAGTTTGTTTAGAGGTTGAAATTACTATACAGTGTGTACATATACAAATGTTTGTTGTTATTGTTGTTTTTTTTTTTGCAGTACCAGGGATCAAACTTAGGACCTTGTACTTGTTAGGCAGGCACAGTGCCACCGGACTACATCCCTGGCCCTATTTGATATTTCTAAAATGCTCTGTATCTGGGTCAGTACCAACACAACAAAATACTAAGAGTTTGGTGGGTGGTATGACTGTGTTGGTAGCACCAGCTGCTTGGGACTGCTAATCCTTGTGGATTTCATTGATGTTATCAAAAGGTCAGAAGCTTGACCTTTCAGGACAAAAATGTCTACCTTTTAAAAAATTTTTTTGTGGTACCAGGGATTGAGCCGAGGACCTTACAGTTGTCAAGCAAGCGTAGTGCCACTGAAGTATATCCCAGGCCCAATAATGTTTACTCTTAAGGAAATTGGCCTCCATCCCTGTTTTGGTATAGATATAGTATTTGGCAGTTGGTTTTTCATAGTTTGGGGTTTTTGAAGGTCATTTTGTTGATTCCATCTTTGGGTTTTTATGTTTTATTGCTCAAAAAAAAAAAAAAGCTCTGTGGAAGAGTTGTCTACAAAGGTGAGCTTGCTGACTCAGGCTGTATGTATAGAGTGATCTGACTGCTCTTCTTGAAACTTTTATGTATATATATTTGTAGTTCAGGCTGGCTCTCCTGAACTTACTACCTAGCCCAGGCCAGCCTCAGACTCACAGCAATCCTCCTGCCTCTGCCTCCTGAGTGATGGGATTACAGGTGTGAACAACCATGCCTGGTATTGTGATGTGTGGTTTACTGGGGATCAAATTCAGGATCTTGTACTTGCCAGGCAGGCACTGAAACCACTGAGCTAAATCCCCGGCCCTGGAACTTTTATATTTATAACTTTAACAGAGTTAATTGTGTGTCCCTTATCAAGAGTCCTTGAATCATTTGGGAAACGAGAACTGAGCAGTCTCAACATTCAGTTATATACATTCATATGAGCCCCTCTTTTAGAATGGCATTTCTTGCCTCAGTTATTTTTAATTTTCCTCCAGGACATAGATCTCTGTTTTGTGGTGTTCAGAGAATAAATCTGTAGTTTTATCTCAGGGTTGGAGAGGGTTAGTCCCTTAGTCATGTGGTGTGGAAAAGCAGATTTGATCTATTTCTTAAGCAGACCAGTGGGCAATTCTTTTGCTTTAAGGTTTTCTTCACCATAACTTCTAGAAGGTACTGGATTCTCCTGATACTTGAGTTACTTAGAGGTTTGGTAACATATATTAAGTTGTTTCTGGGCTTCTCACCTCACCGCCAGACATACTAGTTTCTAAAATTTTATTTGCTTTCCAGTTTCTGGAATTTTGTTTTTGTCAGATTTCCTATTTCATTATTTCCTTAGCAACAACAATAATAACATCAAAATAACAACAGTAACAACTACAAGAGCAGAATAACTGGAATGGAATTTTAGGAGTAACCCAAAGCTAAAGTGTAAATTTGACTCTTTGTTTTCACTTGCAAATCTACATGAAAAGAATTGTCCTTTCTTTGTGTGTTAGTCAGCTTTTCGTGACTGTGACAAAATACCTGACAGCAGCAGCTTAAAGGAGGACAGGTTTATTTCACCTCACATTTTTTTTTTCTTTTTGTACTGGGGATTGAACTTGGGACCTTGCACTTGCTAGGTAGGCGCTTGAACCACTGAGCTAAATCCCTGGCCCTAATCTCACATTTTAGGAGGTTAGTCCATGGTTTGCTGGCTCCCTGGTGAAGCAAAGCTGCTCACTCCATGGTGTCTGGAGCAGGATGAAAGAGGTAGTGAGAGAATGTGGTAGGGGGCCTCGACCTCTGCTTTTGTTCCATGTAGCCCTGTATTGGATGATGCCCCTCATCTTCGAGGCCGGTCTCTCTCATTACTTTGTTATTCTACATGCCAGGCATCTCAGAAACACCTTCACAGACACATTTAGAATGTGCTTACTAATTTCCTAAGTATTTCTCAACCTAGCCAAGGTGATAGTCAAGACAAACCAAGTGCTTAACTTTTCTTTATCTGAGCTTCTTAAATTGTGAAATAGATTAGGTGGTGGCTAAAGTTCCTTTTAAGTCAAATTGGTATGATTCTGTATGAGACTGTTATTCTCAGGTAAATCAGATAAGAATGCCCCAAGGCATTCAATGAGAAATACTATTTCCTGTAACTGATGTTGAGACTTTTGCTTCTAGGCCTTCTGATAAGCCACACCTCGGGTATCCTCCTGGGATTGCCAAAAGTCTCCCTTCCATTTGGTAATTATGGTATTGTACACTGGGCTGGGAAGTACATGTTTGCATATGGCCCTGTTTTTCAAGGCATAGCTTGCTTTTCCTGGTAGCCTTTTTCTCCTCTCAGTAGTCAGTCATTTTTACCCTGCACTAAAAGGTGCTGCACAAAAATAATAGTAATTTCTAAAGAAGTGGTGTTTGTATACCAACAGTAACCCCGGAAGACAAAAGAGAGCACAGAAATTCTAACATGGAGTAAGAAGCCTAATTTAGATGCAAAAGGAACATGAGCTTTTTTCTGACTACTGAGAATAGCTTGTAGGTTCATGGGCCAGGATCTGGCTGGATATGAGAGGCTGGTGTTAACACTAACAGTGATAAAGAATTGCAAGGGCACAGTCTCTTCCTTTAAGACATGGCCGTCATTTCTACCTGCACATACAACCATGGTGAGAGACAGAGAGAGATAGAGAGATGGGGGAGAGAGAGAGAGGTTATGAGTACAGGAATTGGAAGGCTTTTTATTGATTGGAGTTCTTAGGCAGGAATACATCAAGGTTCTTGTAGAGTTTTCACTGGTGGTGAAAGGAGAGAGGATTGGGGAGTCCTCTAGTCAGGGAATAGATGCTATGAGGGGATTCTTGAACGTTCAGTGGACTGTTTTTACCTGGTGTGTGTGGAGTCTTTGGGGGAAAGGTGGAAATAAAGATAAGATGTGAGATGGCAGCCGGATGATGGATGACCTCCAGATCAGACTGAGGAGCTATGGCTTTATCCTGTGGGTGTTGGGGAAACATTGATGATTCCTGAGGAGTGAAATGGAATGATGCATCTTTGAAGATTGACTCAATAGGAATGGGGGTATGTAATTTGAATAAAATAAAGTAGGAGCTCAAGGAAAGGAAGAGCAGTTGAGAAGTTGCTGTTACAGTCCAGATGTAAGGCAAGATGCTCTGAGCTAGGCAAATAGCAGTGAAATTAAAAATAATATAATAATAAATATTTGCATAGCATTTTCATAGTATGTGAATTCTCTCCTACAATTTGTTTAAACCTCACCCTGAGCTTGTGCTATTTCTCTCCATACTTCATAGATGAAGGAACTGGTGTTCAGAGGTTAAGCCAATTTCAAGTAACCTTACAAAAAAATCAGATGATCCTGATGGAGTAACTGCTGTTCAGTAGCAGTGTCAGATTGGGTGTGACAGTGGTCCTGTTCTTCAGTACCTGCTGCTGTGTCCAGTTGCTGGCAGTGCTATCAAGTAGCTGCTTAGTGTTGTTAATGTGACTCCTTTAGTGCCTCAATATACAGTTGTTTTATTGTTGTATTATTATTTTTATTTCTACCAATCTTATTTTGTGATACTGGAATAGAACCCAGGGTCTTATATGCTAGGCAAGAGCTCTAGGGCAATGCTACATTCATTCAATTTAAATAAGAGTTTTTGTCTTTTTTCTGAGCATCTAGGTGTTCAGATCATTAAATTCTATTGAATTCTAAAAGGCCTATTCTAGGTATGGACAGATGAGAGGTAAGGGATCTAAATATAGGGCTGTCTTTGCTCTGAGTAGGGCAGTTAGGACTCTGGGTTCTCTTCCTCTTTTTTTTTTTTAAGAGTAGGAAAACTTTACTGAGATTATTATTATCTGCTTTAGAGGGACAGAAGGGGGACTCAAAAGTGGGTGAACCCAGGATCACTTCTTCCAGGGGATATTTATAAGGTGAGATAGATTCAAAGTAGGAGCTACCAAAAAGATTAAAAAAGGTAGACAAACTATGATCAACTGATAACATTAACGTCTATTTTTTGAGATAGGGTCTTGCTTTTTGTAGTTCAGGCTGGCCCCGAGCTCACTATGTAACCCAGGCAAGCCTCGAACTCACAGCAGTTCTCCTGCCTCTGCCTTCTGAGTGCTGGGATAAGCGTGAGCCAACTTGCCCAGTAATAAAATCAATATTGATTGAAGTTAAATCTAATGAGAAAGGAGATCATGTACAAGAATTTTTCAGTCAGGGATCTTTTCCTGGGAGGGGTAGATTAAGATCTTGGCCCTCCACCCCAGAGAATGAAACCTACTTATAATATCAGTCAGTCAGTGCTATTTATCCTATCTGCGTGGGGTAGTTTTCTCCTTTGGTAATGCTGACCTTCAGTGAAGGTCTCCTTGACTGTCTCCATGTTGGCTCCTTGACCTGTCCTCCAAATCTATGAAAGAAAATTCTTACCTCTTTACACTAGTCTTGGTGGGACCTCCAAAATGATACAAGGGAGCAAGTAACCTACAAAAAGGGAAAGTATTATAATTCCCAACCTACTAGATATCTGAAATGTGAGTTCGTATTCTCTAAGATTGCAGAGTGAATTCTAGGAACAGCAGAGGTTAAGAGTAGGAAAAGTTTATTGAAAAAGAAAGCTTATGCATAAGAGGGACAGAAGGGGAGCTTGAAAGTGGGTGAATTCCAGTTCTCTTTTTGTGGTTTGGACAGGATTCTGTGTGAAGCACTGTGGGTAGATAGCAGAGAATGTTGAAGTGGCCCTGCTTCCTTAGCAGGGCTGACATAGGGTTATATCCATCACTATAATAACACATTTGTTTATGACTTTACTATGTTTGTGTGCTCATCTCTTGTATGTATGTGTATTAGCATCTTGAGGCAATTCAAACTCCAGTCTGAATTTGTTGAAATATAGTTTGCCATCTGACATATTTGTCCCTTGCAGTTGGGAAGTAGAAGTGTGCCAGAGAGCCACAGGATTCAATGGGGAAACGAAGGAATGCACCATCATAATGTACAAGTTGGATATATTTTCTTTTGAAATGACAAGGTAGTATGGAAACTGAGGCAAGAGAAAAGGATAAGCCTTTTTTCCCCCTGAGCATTTTCAGAAAGGTACAGAGATCACTATTTGCCCTGGGCTCCATCTGGGCTGAAGATAAAACCTGTGTGGGTAATTTGAAATGGCAACATCCTTAAAAAATTAAAATGTCATATTTTCATTGTTTATTTTCTTACTTTAGGATACTGGGATCTTCGATGGCAGGAGAAATAGTGATCAGAAGACCGAGATGAATTTTAACACTATCCTAGAAGAGATTCTAATTAAAAGATCACAGCAGAAAAAGAAGACATCACCCTTAAACTACAAAGAGAGACTTTTTGTACTTACAAAGTCCATGTTAACCTACTATGAGGGTCGAGCAGAGGTAGGAGACAACCACAATTTACTTGGCTTCTGTTGGTATTGAAAACTATTTTATTATACTGCTCTACTCTTGAATATTATGGAATAAATGCTGAGTTAATGAAATTGATAGAAGTTGTTATCATTTAGACTTTAAAGGGAAAGTTTAGTGTATGGTTAGAAATCATCCATAAACCTGTTAATTATACATTTACTGTATGTAGGTGTCTATTTTATACAATGTACTAAGCTAATCTGGCAGATAAATTTCTATATCAATTTTGAATCTTCATGAGATTTATTAGTTATGTCTTATGTACAGTTCTTTCCCATCAGCCACCACATATCATATCCTGGCTTTCTCATTCTTTATATGAATTTTTCTTCATTATTAAATGGTAATTAACTAGAAACTGACTACTGATTTGATGGACCCAACACATTATTGAGATTGACCTAAAGCTGAATCTTTCTCCTCTTTTGATGATAAGCAGTTTCTTTCTCTCCCTCTCTCTTTCCCACTCTTTCTTTCTTTCACTCTTTCTTTCTTTCTCCCCTTTTCCTCCCCTCCTCTCCCCTCCCCTCTCCTCCCATTTCCTCCCCTTCCTTTCCCTTCCATGGTACCAGAGATTGAACTTGGAACCTTGCCCTTGCATTATATTTGTATATAACATATATATGTCCTCTTATATATTTTAAATCATTTCCAGATTTCTTATAGTACCTACTACAATGGAATTACTATGCAAACATTTGTCATACTATATAATTTAGGAAATAATGACAAAGAAGTCTGTACATTTTCAGTACAGGGGCAGTTTCTCCATCTGAATATTTTTGATTTGCGGTAAAGTCTGTGGTGTGGCACTTGGATGAGATGGGCTAACTGCAACAGGTGAAAGCAACACAATTCTTTAACAAAATAAAGAGAACAATACAATCCCTTGTATATCCAATCTTGGGCTCCTATATGGCCTTGGGACAAGCTCACTCACCACGCATCCAGAAAGGGGCAGATGAGATTATTGTCTAACATGTAAAAATCTAACACCTGCTATTAGATTCTGCCTCCTTTCTGACTACCAATGTCCGCCCAGGGATCCTGGTCCCAGTAGTTTAGTTTCTGCCTTAACCTTCACTTCTTTAATGGCTGGGAACTTTGATTCCTCTTGGTTTCCTCTCTCCTAGCCATTTACAGTTAAATGTGGTTGCCAGGAGCTGGGGCTTTGGCTCATATGCAGAGCATGTGCTTAGTGTGCACATGGGCCTGGGTTCCATTACTAGCACTGAAATAAATAAATAGCATAGGAATTTTAATATTAGATGAGAATTCTTGAAAGAACGTTAGTTGTGACAATGCTGGGCTGAATTCCCACATGATGCTTTTTGGACCCCTTTGTGGCAAGCCAGGTGACATCTCCTGATTGGGCTTCTTCTCTGCTTGCATGAATATGCTGTTACTCTTTGTCGTGGGCAGATCTTCTGGTTTCCATCTCTACTGTAGAAGCAGTGATTCAAAAACGGCTGTGATGTGGGTGATCTGTAAGAATCAATAATTTAAAAATTAAAATTTTGTTTAAAATATAAAGCTCTGTGTTAGAAGTGGGTAAGAAAAACCATTCAGGCCATTTGAGGTTAAAATAAGTAGCCCTGCATTTGAAATGAACAGACATTTCTCAGATGAAGAGGTGAGAGCAGCAACAAAACATGAAAAAATGTTCAATGTCGCTGGTCATTTGAGAGATACAACACTGAGAAATCAACACTGAGATTCCACCTCACTCCACAAAAAATGGCTGATATCAAGAAATCAACCAATAACAAATGCTGGTGGGGCTGTGTGGAAAAGGAGCTCTTCTCCACTGTTGGTGACAATGTAGACTGGTGCAACCACTGTGGAATTCAGTGTGGAGATTCCTCAAAAAACTGGAATTAGAGATCCTATTTGACCCAGACATTCTCCTCTTGGATATCTTCCCAGAAGAATTAAAAGCATCACATCATAATGATATATATCTTTATAGAAGCATAGTTAGCAATAGCTAAATCTTGGAAACAGCCCAAATACCCACCAACCGGTGACTGGTTGAAGATATGTTTTTTAATAAGATGGAGTGCTAGTCAGTTATAAAGAATGATAAACATGAGCCATTTATAGCAAAATGGATGCACATTGAGGCTCTACTCTTAAGTGAAATAAATAGGACACACATGTGTAAATACTGAATTATTTCTCTTGTGTAAGAAACTGAAAGTGTAAATGAGGACCAAAATGTATAATAAATAATATGAAATAGGAAGAAAAGGTTCAAAGGGGAAGGGGAAGTAGGGAAGGTGGAGTCGGGTAAAGAAGGGAAAGAAAATAATGTGAGAAAAGAAGAAAGAAAATGGAAACAGAGAGATGGAAGGGTGAAAGAGAGGGCGGGGGATGGGGAAAAACCAAGAACCAAGATAGATCAGGTACAGGTACAAATTCCCGATGAGGAATGTGATCATAATGTATACCTAAAATGTACTGATAAACTTAATGAATAAAGAAAAGTAGCCCTAGAAATACGTGAATTCTTCATAGTTCTGTTTTCTAATGAAAGCAGTGAGTAGGCTGTCCATTGACCTCGTAGTTAAAATTCCTAGTTTCTTCATGGTGTTCAAATTTACTAATATTTTGTTAAAACGCTTAGTTTAGCAAATGGCAAACCAAAAAGACATCCTTTGTGATAATACATTTTATTGAAATTCTTATCTAAGTACAATTTATAGTGCTTTTTTCTTTTTATTTCTTTTTTTTTTTTTTTGACAGAGTCTCACTTTGCAGTTCCAGCTGGCTCTGAGCTCACTGTGTAGCCCGGGCTAGCCTCAAACTCCCAGCAATCCTCCTGTCTCTACCTCCCAAGTGCTGGGATTACAGGTGTGAACCACGATAGTGCTCTTTTCAAAGTACAATATACTGCGAAATTCTGTTCTAGGTGATAAGAAGTTTAGTCAAACCATTTCCTGAAAGTTTGGTGTTGCAAAACCCACATTTCAGTTTCTGCATTGAGTCATCTTTCAGTTTGTCTTTTCTTTTCTGATTGTTGGTTACTTTGTTGTTCTACACATCTGATGAACTAGGAAAAATTCTTTCTGGCAGTTTATATTGTTTGATGTTATTGTCAATAACACAGAACAAAGGACTATTGGGTTTCCTAAGTGATACTGCTTTCTAATTGGGGAGGTGGATGGCTCATGTGACAGGCCACTTGATGTTCCAGTGAAGGCTCTGGGTGACAATGAGATGGAAGCCAGGGAAAGACAGGCCTGGAGTTTACTTAGGAAAAAGATCTATTGGGTAATGGTGAAGAAAGGAAAGATTTCTATATGATGAGGTACTGAATAAAAGAAATTTCAAATAGTATATAGATTTGCAACAAGTATTAACTAAGAAATCAAAAATTCATATAAATAGTCTTTGACGCTCTTGCTCTGGTTGGTGTGCTATTGTAATACTGCCCCAATATAGACACCAGCGCATAGCTTACAGAGTCAAAGGAGTGGCTTGACTAGTTGGAGCAGGGATCTTCAGTGCCACCTTCATGACTGTAGACTGACTAAAGAAATCCAGGTTTCAGTGGTTAACATATTCACTTGTGATGGCAAAAGGCCAGGAAGAAAAATCAGCAAAGCCAACAGGTGCATGGGCCAAGTGCATCCATCCAAGCATCTTTTCCTGGTGCAGTAACAAAGGATGCACATGTTCCTCCACCATTCAGTTGTAACAGTTATGAACTGTTATCTCCAGGGCGTCGAGACTCAGTGCCCAAAATATTTGTTGGTTTCTGGTCACAGAGGAAGCACTTCTCTAGAATATGCCAATCTTACCAACCTCAGGAGGAAGGCAGTGTGTAGCATAAAGCATATTCTTCGTACAGCGGAGGCACAGCAGATAGTCTTACTCTTTTTGAGGAATGTTGGAATCCTCCCAAAGTTTGAGTTGCCAGATGCCAGGCCTTTGTTGAGATAATTGCAGCCTCAAGTTGCTGTGTTAACTCTGTTCTTCCCATTAAGTATAAAACCAGTGACCACATGCTGGCCATCACACTGAGTCTTTTTTTTTTTTTTTTTTTGGTACGGGGGATTCAACTCAGGATCTTGTGCTTGCATGATTTTCTTTATTTCTTCAAACAATGCAGTATTATCATGCTTCATTTCAAAACACAGGGCTGAGGCATAGAAAGGTTAAGATTTTGCATAGCAAGGACCATGTAACAAATTCCCTTGCAAGAAACACAAGAAATACTCCTTCGGAGCCTGTCTTTGACACTGCTTTGACGCTTCAGGGAAAATAATTTATTATAAGTATTTTATTCATCAGACAAATTTGAATACCTAGAAAATGCTGACTCATTTTTCATAACATGGGTCGATCCCTCCCTGCTGGGAAGCCTTTCTGGCCAAAGAATTGATGTCTACTGTACCCCTCTGGGGTCCTCACAGCTCGAGCAGCCGTTCTCCCATAAAATGGTTCTCTGCATTGGTTTCAGGTGTTTGGGGCTTTGCTTTTCCTGGAATCCAGGTATTTACAGCCTTAGAACAGTGGCTAGTGACTTCGAGACTCAGCTGAATGTCCCTGTAAACCTCTGACCTGGGTGTCCTCAATAATCTTTTTTAAGGTGTGATATTTGTTATTTGTTTGTTTATTTATTTATTTACTAGTATTAGGGATTGAACTCAGGACCTTGCACTTGCCAGACAGGCATGGTGCCACTGAGCTAAATCCCTGACTCAGTGTCCTCAGTCTTGAAGATGGTAAAATCGTGTAATTTCAGGGGAAACAACTTGTCAGGCCAGCTCCTGATTGGATGCTATAAAATGACCAGCATAGCCCTGTACAGAGCTGAGAGAGGATTTGACCTAAGATTTACAGTATTGAATGATTTAAAATGAGGGTCAAGATTTGTTCTTTTTAGTTCTTGTGGCTATCTCTGGGCCAGAGTGAAGTCATAGGTTTTTTGTTTGTTTGTTTGTTTTTTAGCAAAAATATCTTGTAATTCCTTGTGTCTTGGAAGAAAATATAAGTCTATAAGTCAAGATTTTGACAGGACGAGGGTGCAGATTTCTGTCTGTGGCCTCTGTGGTGGTCTCTGACTCTGTCATGACTGTCCCAAGCACTTTGACACTGCCACATTTGATCTGATAACTGAGTTGGCTAGTAATTGACTGACAGCATGTCACATGCACAGTGTAGATGTGCCAGGTACAGGGACGATTCATGTCCAGAATGGATTGGAGTGAGATAGCCTGAGGTTTTGTTACACTGCATGGCCTGAGATTTAAAAATTCCAAAAATTGTTTCTGAAAATTTCTCTTTAATATTTTTGAACTATGGTTAAAGGGTAGAAAATCTTGGAATGATTAGAGAGCAAAATCATGGATAGAAAAGACTGCTTTTCTCCACAGTGGTTAATGTGTGTTACTCTGAACACTGCATTCTTTCATGAAAACTTACTTTTAGTTTTTTGAGGAATCTCCATACTGATTCTGATAGTGATTGAGAGGTTTACATTCCCACAACAACGAAGAAGCCTTGACAGCATTTGTTATTGTTTGATTTCTTGATGCTAGCCATTCATTCTGGAGGGAGATGAAATCTCAGTACTGTTTTAACTTGCATCTATCCGAGGGCTGGTGATGTTAATCATCTACTTACTGGACATTTGTACTACTTTTGAGAAGTGATTGTTTATTTCAGTTGCCCAGTTTTTGATTGGGTCTTTTATTTTGGAGAGCTAATTTTTTTTTAGTTCTTTCATATTCTAGATATTAATCTCCTGAGGAATAGCTGGCAATTTTTTCCCCATTCCGTAGGTTGTATCTTTACTTTGTTGATCATTTCTTTTGCTGTGAAGAAACTTTTTAATTTGATATAGTCTCATTTGTTTTAAATAGGCCAAGATGCTGCACCTAAAGTCCAAGAGGCTGATTTACTTCTTTAATTTACCAAACTATCTATCTTCATTTGATAATATTCATTCTTTTTTTCCTCCAGGAAGCTGACACCTATTAAGACAACCATAGACAGGGGAGGTAGACACCATTCTCTTTGTCCACACCGTGGAGAGTTTCTTGTCATTTAATTTTGCTGTAGTTTCAGTCTTTAGAAAGTCACAATAATTGCCTAAGGAACTCTTAAGTCACCTTCACTTAGTTTCACAAGTTCCCTTTATTCTGTTACTCGCATGGTCTCTGTCTTTTTCTAATTGCATTTAGTGGTGAAGAAATTAAATTTATGAATATTCATGGTAAGAGAAAGAAATGTATGGAAGCATTACTCTTCTTTGTTCTACACTATAAAATGTCGACTCTTTTAAAAATTCCCCAATGGTTGCATTAAGAGTCTACAAACATATCTATTGTATATTGTCTCTTTTCTTACTCTTATGTTCATCATTAGGGGCTAATTCTTAAAGAGATCATTTTAGCACTATCCAGCATGAGGAGTAAAAATTGCTTATTGCTGGTTGTCTTATCCTCTGCCTGCGCCCCTTCAAGGTTAACTTTTTATTCTTTTTGTATTAAAACAGGAATATAGTGCTTTTACTGAGGATAGTACAGCATCCATCCATAACTGCTAATAAACAGGAAGGGAATTTTAATCGTAGATTTCATTCTCCTGTAACTTCAAAGTACAAGTAATAAAAATATTGTAGATCTTGAAAAATACTCTTAAGTCAGGTTGTGATACTGTTATATTCATTAATTATATTAGGATGAGAGAGACAAAGATCATGAGAAAAATCAGCATTTTTGTTCAGAAATAGATTTATATGGTTTGTTATCAGACTTGGATCTCAGCAGTTTTTAGTAATATCAACAAGTCAAGTTTCCATCAGAGTTTTATTTAGCTTATTTCCATAAGACTTAACTCTCAGCAGTTTTTAGTGATATGGAAAATCAAGTTTGCAACAGTTTTTTTTTTAAAGCTATTTTCTCACTGAATATATTCAAAAGACAGTGCTGTAGGGACTGAAGGCAATTATGAAAAGATTAGCTTCCAGAGAGTTTTGCAAATGACATTACAGTTTCTGCCTATCCTCTCCCACTTGCCTACGTGACATAAAGTTGTCTTCATCAGAAGTCTGTGTAACTTCATGCAAAAAGAATTTTTAAGAGGAGTATTTGACATCGCAGTGTATGTAACCTACATTTGACTTCTCTGTTGTACCATGAACTGCTGGGCTGGAGATTCTTAGAAATCTTTGAATCTACTTCTTTGTAATTCGTAGCTTCTTTTAAGCATTTATTGGTAAGGAAAATACGATAGCACTTGTTCTGGTTACAATTTTAAAAATATAACAAAATTATGAGTGGAAGAAGCTCTCGTGGCAAAAGTATAGACCTTTATGCAGTCTCCTTCTGCCCTGGAAGTGGCCACTGAGAAAGGTTCGGAAGTTTCTACTTGGCTTTTACGAGATATAGCGTGTGTGATGACAGACAGAGTGATTCTACTACAGGTGAGAGAATAGTGTGTCCAAAGGCCCTAGGGTGGAACTGAATTTGGTGTATTTGTGGAACCTTCTTGCATGTAACTGATAATAACACAGAAAAAGGCGATAGTGCATTTGTTGGTAATAAAGAAGAGTTATACAATGACAGAGTTTGAAGAGACTTTGAACATGATCACCAGGTCTTTCACTTAAGGGAAGAGGATAAGGACATGATTTGCTCCAGACTGCATAGTAGCTGATTGCTAACCAGGACAGAAACTCAGGTGAGGGCGTTCCCGGACCAGCCTTTGTGAAGGTACCATCTCAGCTCTGGACAGGAAGCATCCGCATTGTGCAAGTGGGTAGGGCCCTGTCCAGCTTCACCTAATGGGTGGTTTGCAGATGCTATCAGGCTGGGGCATTGCTCAACAGAACATGCGCTTACCATGTGTGAGGTTCTGGATTCAGTCTCCAACAGTGCATTAAAAAAGAAAAAAAAGTCTGGGTACAGTTTGAAGACTGTCCAGACCCCTTTACTTAAAAATATGTGTGACTTTATTTCTGCATGTATGACCATCTCCTTTGCTCTGCGCATCCAGGTCCCCTCTGGGTTCTTTTAAGTGAGGAGCCATTGGCATTGCCCTGGTTGTAAGTGGCTCACCTTTTCTGAGTCACCATTAAATGTATACGTGTCATTCTTGTTACCTTTTTCTTCTCACCAACTATAGTAATTTCCTGCCAGGCCCAGGTTGCTGCTTCATAATTAAACATATCATCCAATACCTTGTGCTCATTAACTCCAGAATGTTTTTGTTGATAATGATGACATTGTTGATAACCAGTGATTAAAATAAGGAAAAGTGATACTGTGTAATTTTGTTCATGTTTTTTTTTTGAGGCAGTCCACAGTGTAAATTTAAAAACAAAAGTAAGTTTTTGTTTAGAATTTTATTAGTTCTAATCTGTCCTCCAAATAACCAGAGTATACATTGTCAGAGGAGACCCTTGAGAAAATGAAACTACATTTGAGTTGTTTCTAAAACTACTTCAGATGCATAGATAGATGCAGATGGGAACTCAGACACTCAGCAGTAAACTCAATAGAACTTTAAGTTTTAAAGTCTTAGGAGAATTTCTCACATTATTAGTTTAGAGTTTAATGAATATAGTATACTTGTAAGATGAATATTAAAAAATGATTACTACCGCTGAGAAAGAACATTGTTATAGCACTTTGCTTAACTTTTAAAATTTTTTATCTTAGAAAACTATCTTTAAAATCCATATTGGTGTGGATTGGGGATTTAGCTCAGTGGTTCCAGTGTCTTCTTGGCAAGCGTGAGGTCTCAGGTTTGATCCCTGGTAACCAAATACCACAATGCTGGGCATGTTGGCTCATGCCTGTAATCCCAGCACTTGGGAGGCAGAGGCAGGAGAATTGCTGTGAGTTCAAGGCTGGTCTGGCTACATAGTGAGTTCAGGGCCAGCCTGAGCTACAAGGCCAGACTCTGTCTCAAAAAAACCCTCAAAAAACCAAAAGCCACATTGGTAAACAATAGAACATATTGCATAAAATCTGTACAGTGTAATTTTTTTTTTGTGAAACAAATGAGTAAGGAACTCATAACAAATCTGATGATTTGTAATATACTCTGGGAAATCATTTTCTTTATTTTTTTAAATTGACTTTATTGATATTTATTATATACATTATGATCACATTCAACATTGAGAATTTGTACCTGTACATGACACATCTTGATTCTTATTTTTCCCTCTTTCCTCTTTCCCTATTATTATTGTTAATATGAGAAAACGTTTTCTTTTTTTCCCCCCAGGTAATCACATAGATATAGCTAATTTCTTACTTTTATTTCCCAGCACAAAAGTATTGTAAACAGGTAACATTTCTTGTTCATGAAATTGTAGCATGTAAATTTTACTCCTTTTAGAGGATTTTGGATATAATTTCCTGGGATTCAACGTACTTTAGTTTTTTCATCATTTGTACAGTGAAGAGAAGGTGTGGAAAGTATGCTAGGGAGGAGCCATTAAAAGTTGCATGAACCAGGGTGCAGTGATGCAGACCTGTCTTGCCAGCTATATGGGAGGCTGAGGGAGGAAGATCACAAGTTTGAGGGCAGTGGGTAATTTAGTAAGTCCTGTCTCAATATGGAAAAGTAAAAAAAGTTGAGAGCATAGCCCCATGGTGAAGCATTTAGCAAACATGTATAAGATCTTGAGTTTAATTCCCAGCACCACAATAATAATAACAACAATAGTAGCAGCAGCAACACCGACAACAGTGATTTGGGGTTTGTTAAGTCACATTATGACTGTGCTGTAGTTCTATCAATACAGGTTCACAGGGACCTAAACTTTCCTGTGCTGCTTCCTCTGTGTTGTGAAGGTGGCCTCCTGGGTTTGGGGTGATTCCTGTTCTGCATGCATTTCTGGGGTACCCAGGACCTGTAACTTCACTGACCCTTGAGTTTCAGGTGCAGCCCGGGGCCATTGTGTGTAGGGTACTTCAGAGTTCTTTCTGATCTGAAATGTCACATAGCACAAATTCCACAAAATTCAAAGCTTTTGCGAATATACATGTTTTGTTCCGTTCTCTTTATCATCCCCACAAAATGTTGTCTGCACACAATCCACCACCGTGTCATCTCTTTCATAAGTGAAGACCCCAGAGACTGCAGGCTGAGGCCTTCCCACTTGGTGAGGCGCCTCCAGATAGCTAATCTCTCTGGCCAGAGTGCTGTCTGTTAAACCACACCTGCTGCTCCCCCAGAGGGGGCTTCCGCGAACCAGCTTCACTGACCACCTCTGTGCGTTTCCTTCCTCCTCGTCTTCTCTGGCTTTATGTCCCAGACCTTGAAGAGGCTGCTCTTTCTGTAGGTGTTCATTTGTGTTTTTTAGTTGCTCATTCTACTTCTGTAAGGTCGTAGGAACAGTGAGGAAATCGGAGTTGGCTGCTCATTAGCATCCATCGCTACTGAAGTGCCTATTTAGACCCTTTCTCTTCTTAGGTTTTCTAGTGTTTCCTTAGTTATTTTATAAGATAAAAAACATATATTCTGAGTCAAGCCCTTGTCCCTCTATGCTTTACAAATGTTTGCATTTTGTGATATATTTAACTGTTAATTTAAGCAACTTAATTTTTTAAAGAAAAAAAATCTGATGGCTATTTAATTTATTTGTTTATTTATTTATTTTTTCAGTACCAGGGATTGAACTCATGACCTTGTGCTTGCAAAGCAGGCATGGCACCACTGAGTGAAATCTCCAGCCCAAATAATTTAATTTTTATTGTGGTGAAGTCCACATATCCCCAAATTTACCATTTACAAAATTTACCGTAAGTGTTTGAAAACATACAATTCAGTGACATCAATAACTCTTACAGTGCTGTATAAAAATCACCACTATTTCTTGAACTTCTTTATCTATAGAGACTGTCCCTATGAAGCAGTCAATCCTAATTCCCCCTTGCTTCACCTCCTGATAGCCATCAACACACTTCCTGTCTGTGGATTTGACTGTTTTGGATATTTCAGAAAAATAGAATTATACAATGTGTTACATTTTGCATCTGGGTTCTTTCATTAATCATAATGCTTTCAAGGTTCATTCTGTTGTAGCATGTATTAATACTTCAGTCCTTTTAGGGCTAAATAATATTCTGTTCTATTACTAACCCCATTTTTTTTTTCATTCATGGTGATAGATAAGAGTTGTTTCCAGCTATCGGTTATGATAAGCCTGCTATGAATATTCAGGTACAGACTTTTATATGGACATATGTTCTCATTCTCCTGGGCATGGGAGATGAATTTCTTTGTCATTGGGTAATTGTGTTTAGTCTTTTGAGGAGCTACTAGACTATATTCCAAAGCAGCTGTGCCATCTTAACTTCCCATTAACAGTATATAAGTGTTCCAAGATTTCCAAATCCTCCATAACTCTACTAGTTGTCTTGCTGATTATTTCCACCCTAGTGGTTATGAAATATCTAATTATAATTTTACTTTGCATTTGCCTTAGGCTAATAATCTTGAGCATATTTTGATGCAGCATGTGTGCTACAAAACCTCTGGCTTTAATCCCATTTTATTTTTTTTTAAACAAAGCGGTCAGTGGAGTGCCACTAAGTGTTAGCAGCTAGGATGAAGGAGAAGCCTGGATTTTTAGCATTTGCTTGTTACTGTGGTGTGATTACTTCTAGGATATCAGATTTCTGGTTTCCAGCATGACTGAGTACAGGGCTAGGAGTGAGGGCAAAATGGGCTCTCATGAACTGCCAAGAGCTGAGCCCAGCTCAGCAGAGGAAGGGAGGAGAGGGTGAAGTAGGCCTCAGTGCCGCTGCCTGTATTGTGCCAGCTAGCACTGCAGAACCCTAGGGCTGCCATTCACGTTAGTCTAAAGAGAAAAAGATACGTTGTTTATTGAGAGTGTACCACCTTATCTTTTATAACTCTTTTTTAATATGAATATATTTTTCTTTCTCTTCCTTGCTTTCTCTCCTCCCTCCCTCCCTTTCCTCCTTCTCTCCTTCCTTGCTTCCTTCTCTCTCTCTCTCTCTCTCTCTCTCTCTGTTGAGACCAAGGCTGATCTTGAACTCACTATGTAACCCAGGCTGACCTTGAGCTTGTTTCAGTCCTCCTGTCTCAGCCTCCCAAGTGTTGGGATTACAGGCTTGTACCACTGTACTCATTAACCTCTACAGAATCTTCTGATTTATGTTATACTAGCTTATTTTCAGAGAATTCCAAGACTGAGGGTTTCTAGGTAACTAGCTTGATGATTTGCCACTACTAAGTGTCAAATTAGAATTTAAACCAATTATTTCTCATGCCAGAGCTTATTGAAATTCACAAATGTGTCAGGGGTTAGGGTCCTCCCAGACCACCCCAGATTCACTGTTTTGCTAGGAAGACCCACAGGAGTTAGTATACACTATTTATTACTGTGGAAAGATACAAAGCAAAGTAGCAAAGGAAAAGCCAGGTGCAGTGTCCATGCATCCTGACCCACTGGAATCCCAGGGGATGTGTTGACTGCCCAGAAATGGCCTGCAGCAGTGGCAATCAGACCGACCAAACTGTGTGTGACATCTTTTGGGGCTCAGAGAGGGCGGGTCACATCTGTGCAAATGCCAGCTGCACCCGAATTGCAGTGATACAAACAACTGTGTTTCTGTGAGCCCCTTGGTGCTGAGGATGGTGAAACTCTCTCCAAATCCAGGTTTTCAGAAGCCAGTGAGGCAAACCCTGGACAGGAAGAAGGTTTTTCCAAGAACAGCAATCTCATGCCTGCTGTGTTAACTGTTCTCTGTACACTGACCGAATGCAAAAATAGGGAAGCAAATCGAGAAAGAATGGAGTGCGAGTCTGCTTATCATGCCACACCATGCCCTCCTCTCGTGTCTGCAGAGAGCCTGATAGGCGGTGGGTTTCTAATAATGGTCCCTAAGCCTTACAGGCCTAGCTGACCCGTGCTCCTCTGTGTCTGCCCCATGCTGAACACTGTCCCCGGGGTTAACTCGCTGATGCCAGACACTCATGTGTCACTTCATGACACCAGCTGAATTCTCAGGGACTTCAGAGGCCTTCGTGTGAGTGGCTGAGGCCTGCGATTTGCATTTCCAGTGGAAATACTGGTTTCTGTTCCAGACACTGTAGCAGACTCACTGTTAACATGGGTGAGCTATGACTGAAAGTGGAACAGCTTCATCCCTCCGGGTGTCTGGGTCACGGCTGGGGTCACTCACTGCCTTGTTCTTGGGAGCACAGAAACTGAATAGCCCTCATGTCCAGTTCTCATCAGCATGTTCCAGGGATGGTGCTTGTCACAGGGAAGGATAGACTGTTGCTAATAAGAGTTGACGATGACCAGGTTCTGTGCCTCTGAGTTCTCATGACAAGCTACCTGTGAAAACCCCAGACCTCACCTTTTAGTCTGGCCTGATGCCCTCGATTCTCAAGTACAAAATTATTTTCTTGCTTGTTATCTTTATTTTTCCATTACTTACTCTGTGTAATGGTCTGTAGTGCAATGTTAAGCACATTTTCCTGACTAAGAGAGAAACACTGGTGACGTGGGGTGGGCTGTGTTCATGCGCTGGGAACTGGCTCCCTTGAGCCTGTGTGATGTGGTGGCTTCTCTGTGTTGTAGCCTCAGTTTTCTCATCTGCAAAATGGAGAATAATAGTCACTGCCTCACATGGTTGTGGGCATTGGTTGAAGTGATGCATCTAAAACATGCCCTAAATGATTTTAAGGCAAAAACTGGCACATAGTGTAGCTTGAAGAAAAGTCAGTGGTGTTGCTGACGCCACTACCCTCAGAATGTCAATATCCATTTTCTTCGGGAGTGCTTAGATGGATTTGAGCAGATTCTTCACCCTGTACTGTATACTCCTTTAAATCCTTGACTTAACTCATTGTATTCTTAATGAAGAAAGGAAAAGATACTAGCTTGAAAGAAGTTCTGATGTGGCAGGAGACGGACAGTCAGTTCAAGCTAGGGTGCTGTGGAGTCAGGGGCTTAAGGGCCCACCTGGCTTTCACTGGCTTTGTGGGCTCAGCAAACCCTCCTGGGCTTCTGGCTCTTTGGGAGAAAGGTGTGACTTCCTCTCCACTGGCCTACCCTGGGACCCCTGCTTCTTCCATCCCACCTGTCTGCAGGTGGAGCTGAGTATAGATCTTTGTCTGTGCTTTCCTGAAAAGGTTTTTCCTGTGCACATGTTAAAAACTAAAACAATGGATGCACTGTAGGTCCTCTGCTTATCCGTGCTTCTTCTGTTTCCATTTGTATTGTAGAAAATGAAATTCTAGCCTTATGGTAAAAGTTCTAAAATCTTTTTTAAGCTTATGAAAATGTATTGGGTTTTATTGTCTTGTACTTTTGAAGGCTCTAACTCTTATGATCTTTGCTTTCATGCATTGTTTGCTAATGGCTATTCCACAGTACCAGCCCCTTAATGTTCAGGGGTCGCTGCTGTCCCGGTAGGATCTCTGTGGCTCTCCGGCCTCCTCCCTGGAGTGTCTTCCTGCCATCTTCGCGCACTGCCCTTTCGCTGCCCACCTCTCAAATGCTTTTGTTTGCACGTGCTTGGGAAGAATCAGCTACCCCATAGCCCCAGCTGCAGTGCAGTGCTCCACGCTTGAGTGTCGGTCTCATCTGACCCTTCTTTTCTACCCTTCCTTATGTCTAGACTCACAGCAGGTCCTGTTGACTCTTCCTTTTAATCGTACTTCAGTCCTGCTGTTCCCTGCCTCCCCACTACCACAAGCCAAACAACTGTTAGCTCTCATGTCTGAATATAGGAGCCTCTATGTCAGGACTGAGCGAGGCTGTATGCCACATAATATCTGTACATAATAGTCTACAAAGCAGATTTTCTTCTCACTCTCTCAGTATGGGGTCAGAAATAAAGACTGGACGGAGGCAGTACAGAGCCTGCCACAGGAGGATCCAGACTAGGGACCTGGATTGATCTTTCCCTTCTGTTATCCTAGCTAATAACTTTTGCTTTGGCCTCTTGTGACTGCTGGTGTCTGATGGAAAGCTGGATGAAGGAAGAAAGGCCAGAAGAGACTCCTTCCACCAGAATCAGCCCCCTTTGGCAGCTTCTTTTTATATTTCTTGCAAGATTTTTGCCTGCATCTCACTGCTCAGCACTTGGACATACGGCCATACCTAGTGGCGGAGGGGGCTGAGAAGTGCTCTCTTTTATTCTGGACACCAGAAGAAAGTTTGGTTAGAAATAGATGTGTGTAAACACATGCTCTGGGCTCTTTTTCAGTCTGTTACACACACAGTGGCTACAGTGGTACAAATATAAATGTGGTCATGCGTGTGCCCCAGCCTCTTCTGAAGGCCTTTAGCAACTTCACATGACCCCTAGTTCCCTCACGAGGGCTCAGGGGACTCCATACATGCCCCCCTCCACACAGCACTGCAGTTCCCTCTCCTCGCTGCCTTTCCAGTCTTTCAACTCCTGGAAGACAGCAGTAATGCTGCTGTCCCACCTTGGAGAGTGTAGTGGCTGGTCCTGGCTGAGCCTTGTCCCTCCCTTGACTTTGCCCTCTCAGGTCTCCGCTTCCGTGTCACTTCCTGCATGCCACCTCTGATCTTCCAGGTTAGACCACGTTCTAATGATATGCACCACGTCATTGTGTTCTTCAACTTTGTACCACCTGTTTCTCTTTTAATGCATTATTAGCACAATTATCCCTCCATCTTTTAGCTTGACGCAGAAGGCATCACCTCGCCCTGTACTTAGCCTCAGTAAACACCTAATAAATGGCTGCTGAATCATAGGCGGGATTCAGGTTCAAGAGGGATATTATAGATTTATTTTGTGTCATGCTAATGAAAAAAAAAATAAAAGAGGGAAGGAGTGATGTTTTGCTAGGTAATCAAATACTGAGCCAGGTCACGAGTGAGCAGTTGGGATTAGCAAAATAAATTTGGAATCATCAAATCTAGTACATTTATCCTTAAAAAAAAGACAACCTCCTTTGGGGGCATATGCTGGGCTTTGCATCCAGACTGATCTGCTGTCATTTGTGAAGTGTGATTAAGACATATGGTGAATGATTAAATGTAAAAGATATGTATTACAGTAACAGCTACAGCCACCAAGCCCCTTTCCAGTCCTCCCCATTGCTTCAAGCACACTCATCCCATTGTTTTACCAGTTCCTGAAGTAGTTATGGAAGTCGTCTTCCGTGAGTGGCTAGTTGGGCTGTCCTGGCTGCCTCTTTCTTCTGACTTAATTTAAAATTTAACCCTAAATGGTCACTTTGATGCTGGAGAAAAGTCATAAGTTGCATGTTTTCAGATCTGTTGAAGAAGGGGATGAGGACACATTGTAATGTTTTTATTTGACAAAAATTGCCATAAACACTAATCAACAAGGGGATGATCATGAAATACACTGAATGTTTACATTAAAAATATTACAGAAAAAGGTCACATTGTCGTTAATCCTTTCAGAATTCTTACAGTACTTCCCTTGTTTTGAACACACTTTTGGCAACATGTTCTTTACTGTAATTTTAAAAAAATATTTAAGTGGGGCTGGGGAGTTAGCTCAGTGGTTCCAGCGCCTGTCTTGCAAGTACAAGGACCCAGGTTCATTCCCTGGTAACCACATACCATTCTAGGTGTGGAGACTCACACCCAGCAGCAATCAGCACCACATACCACAGTGCCGGGCATGGTGGCTCATGCCTGTAATCCCAGCACTTGGGAGGCAGAGGCAGGAGGATTGCTGTGATGTGAGTTGGAGGCTGAACTCAGGGCCAGCCTGAACTACACAGGGAGACCCTGTCTCAAAAAAAAAAAAAAAAATTAAGCATCCACTGTGTCTTTTGATCACCCCTTATACTACCTGTTACACTGGGCATTTGATTAAACTCTGTCTATTTCTTTCATCTGTAACTAGGGAAAATATTGACCCCACAAATCCATGTATCTATAAGCATCTTATAGAATATTACAAACTGTTCTCTGTCAGTTTGATTTAGAAGACATGAAGATACTTAAAAGATGAAGGTATTTCTACTTCAAAATGGAGACAGTGGAAAACATTATTCTCTTTATGATTTTGTTATTATGCCTGAATATGCCCAAATGCACATTTTTCGTAGTGACAGTCAAGGTTGGTGTTTGGACTTAGGAACAGAACAGCTTTGGAGCCTTTTCTAGCCTACCTGCTAGCCTGCCTGCCTGCTAGCCTATCTTGACTGTTTCTCAACAGAAATGTCCATAGCACTTAGAGGAGGAAAAAAAAATATCTT
>PVIR01005679.1:0-70655 GCA_004026965.1 Petromus typicus | reverse complement strand
CACTGCCCTGAGCTCCCAGCCACAGCCCCACAGGAAGCCAGGGACCCACTGCACAGACTGCACCCTGAAGTTCCCTGCAGGGTGGTAGCACACCGGGTCCTGGGGGATGGTGTGGGCTGAGGTGCCTCAGCAGCATCCACACAGCACAGCTGTCCCACGGACCTGGCCTCACCCCCTATGAGACCCAGAGTAGCCTCATGCATGACAGGCCAGGCTGAGCAGTCAGCCCAGGGTCTTGGTGACGGTGACTGAGCACCTAGACCCCACTGGTCTGAAGTTCCAGTTTGGGACTCTTCTGACAGAGCTCCCTGTTGATGTCAGCTGAGACCAGTGTGATCACCAGGTTCTAGGAGCTGGGAGGAGAGTGGGGGCCACTCGGGGTAAGGCTGGGGTCTAGGAATCACCAAGGAAAGAAGATGCTGGTGAGGCCCAGAGAGGCCTCGTAGCCAATTTGGGAGCTGTGTCACCTCTGGGTTCCAGCAAGCTCCCCACTGTGAGCAGGGCCACAGGCCAGGAGGCAGGAAGGACTTGTTTGTGAGCCAAGCCAGGGTGGGGCATGGCCTTGGCTCTGGGCTGGAAGGATGGGGTACCTGGGCCAGGAAGGCGGTTCCCTATGATCACAGCCCTGCAGTGGAGGCCAGGATGCCCCAGACTGCCTCAGTTTTCCCTCTGCAAGTAGGAAGAATGACACATCCAAGTGGGTGTCACAGGGATTGAGTAACTGCACCCTGGGTCTGGTGAGGTACTGTCTCTGTTCCGACAGTTCCTCTAGGCCCTAAATCCACTCTGCAAGGTCTCACCAGCCTCAGTTTCCCCTCCTGGGAGTAACTATGCAGAGGATAGAGGAGCTAGGCGGGGCAGGACCCAGATGGGCAGAGTGACTCCATGAGGGTGAGGCTGAGGCCTGAGAGACGCACGTCTATCAGAAGTTGGAGCAGCCAACCAGCCCTCCATGTACCCGTGTGGCCTGGCCTCCCCTAGGGTCACACGCAGAGCTCTTTGAGCACCCTGGGCTTCTGGAGCTACCCAGTCTCCCTGCCCTGTGCCTGCAGTAGCCTCCCTACCCTCCCCAAGCCCCAGGCCCTGGGAGGCCAGCCTGCTCCAGCTACCCTGTCCTGTGTCTGGGCAGTAGCTCCAGGACCAGAGTCACACTGTCACCGCCTGTCATTGTCTCTGACCCTCTGCCTGAGCATGACCTACCCTTCACTCCAGGGGTCTCGCCACGAAGCCCGCACAGCATGCTGCTTTTTCTTGCTGCCCACCACCACACGGCCTGCCTGCGGTGTGTCTGTCCTGGCCCCAGGGGAGGGGTTAGGGGAGGGACACAGCTCCCAAGCCTCTCAGGCGGCAGCTCTCTGCTTAAAGGGGACTCACTGTCCTTAGTGCTTGGGACGGGAGTGCGGATGCCCAGTGTGGTTGTGCAGTGGGGCGGCTCCTGCAGATGCTTGCCGGCCCTGGGGCTTTGCAGAGGTCACATCAGAAAGGAATATGAATGCTGCCCAGTGTGGTGACTTAAAGCAGCGTAGGACCCAGGGCAAAGCACAGTGCTGCCTTGCCACAAGTCGCAGTGGGCCCCCAGAGCCTGGCCTGGGCATCAGTTTCCTCTGCGAGCCAGGCCAGGCAAGGTGCACAGCCTCTGTGCCAGTGCCCACCAGCTTTCGGTAAAGAGTGAGGTGCAGGGCAGAGCCATGCCTGCCTCTAGGCTTGATGGGCAGGGGCAGCTGGTCACCTCCAGCCATAGCTGGCAGCTGCTCCTGTGCTCAGCTGGCCAGCCCTGATCATTGATCTCAGGGACACGGGGGCTCTTCCAGCCATGTGCCCTGTGCTCTGAGATCATATGAGTGCTGGGGAGACTGGCCATGATGGTGACACAAGACCGGCACAGTGCACCTGCTGGCGACAGCAGAGATGCGGTTGACAGAGGGTATTCAGGCCACAGCGGAACTGGCAGGGACATGTCTCTGCATCCACTTCAGAACCCTGGGACCGAGCTTGGGACTCAGCCTGAATGCCAGCACCTCCTCTCCTGCCGGGGGTGCTGGACTCAGCTAGGGTGCACAGAGCAGTCTATCCTGACAAACAGTTGCCCTCCAGACAGTGTGTCTGACAGGCATTAGGAAGCAGGTCTGGCCCTTGTGCTCACCTGGAATTTACCTTGGCAGGCAAGGAGCCCGGGAAAGGTCACAGAGGATTAGGGGCTTTGCATAGGTTTCTGGGTCTGCCAATTCCCAGTTCCCAGCACCTGGTGGCTCGCTTTCATCTGACTTTACTCACACTGAGGTCTGTTTTTGGAACAGGGCAGGATCCATGTCAACATCTCAGTGCAGAGAGGATAAGCGGCCTGCCCTGCCTGGGGCTGCTCAGCTCAGGGCTTTGGATACAGAAGGGCGGGATACTCTGTTCAAGCCCAGGTGCTGAAGGGCAGTGAGGAGTAGATGGAGGAGAGACCATGGAGAGGTGTAGAGGGGTCCATATGGGCAGGAAAGGTGGGAACTAAGACAGGTCAGGCAAGTGCAGCCAGAGGACCAGCAATAATGGCATCTGGGGAGGGGTACAGACTTAAGCTGGACTTTGTGGTGACATATAACACCAACCACTGTGGAGGCTGAGGCAGGACAATTTCAAGCCCTCCTGAATTCCTAGGCTGGGAAATTAGCAGCATCTCATTTCTTCCTTTTTTTTTTTTGAGAAAGGGTCTCACTTTATAGTTCAGGCTGGTCCTGAGCTCAGCCTCGAACTCACAGCAATCCTCTTGCCTCTGCCTCCCGAGTGCTGGGATGACAGGTGTGAGCCATCATGCCTGGCACTGTGGTATGTGGTACTGATTGCTGGTGGGTGTGAGTCTCCACACCCAGTATTGTTGTATGTGGTTACCGGGGATTGTACCCAGGTCCTTGTGCTTGCAAGACAGGCACCGGAACCACTGAGCTAAATCCCGGGCCCCTAGATTCTCATTTTTGAATGTGCTGTCAGTCTTTGACATCTACTGAGTGCCAGCCAATTTTCACCAGCTCAGACAGGCACCTGAAACACTTCTGTGTAGTCCCTGAGCACTTGTGTTCGAGTCCCCTCTGCTCAGGCCTCTGTTCCCTCCTGTGGACTTGGGGAGTGGAGGCTGGGGGTCTGTGTGGGCTCTGTGGGTACCCTGAGGGGTGTGGCCCTACCACCCTGGAGACACCTGAGCCCCAAAAGCCTGAGTGTGAGTGGCACCAGCAAGCTGGGTCCCTACTCCCTGGCAGCAGTGGAAATGAAATCTAACAGTTGGCAGAGGTGGCACCAAATGTCGCCCCCATCTGGCTGCTATGTCCCTCCTCACTTCCCTCAAGCCCGGATCAACTGTCTACACCCACATCCCTCCCCTGACCTCAGTCCCTGAAGCTCTGGTCAGTTTCTGTCCTAGCCAGGGGCAGTCAAAGTCACAGCCCCAGGGAATCCAGGGACAGCATGGCTGGGCCAGGGACAGGAGGTTACGGGACTATACAGATCACAGTGGACACAAGAGGTCAGGTGCCCGGAGCCTCCATTTCCTGCCTCTCCCCCAGCAGCTCCACCTGTGGGACAGAGTCCAGGTCCTGTGACACCTACTGAGGGTAGACAGGGCCCAGAGGCACAGACAAGGCTGAGTCAGGCACCCAGGTTAGCCCTACACCACCCTCCTGGAGCCTGGACAACAAACTGTACACGGCTACTAAAGTGCAGATGGCAGGCGCTTCCACAGGGGTGAGCAGAACCCCGAAGACAGGACAGTGAGCATGGCCACTGGCCGGCTCCAGCTCCCTGACCCAGACCAGGATGTGGTCTTGTTTTCCTTTTGTTTCTGAGACAAGATCTTACTTTGTAGCCCAAGTTGCCCTGGAACTCACCATCCTCCTGTCTCAGACTCCTAAATGCTGGAATTTTCACAGGACTATTCCTCCACACCTGGCTGTGAGAGGATGTTTACCAAGTGTGCAGGGCCTTCGGAAACTCAATTGGGCAGAAGGGACAGCAGGTGTCCAGCAGACAGACTTGTGACCTGGGGGATGAGGAGGCATTGATAAGCCACCAGGAGAGCCTGGTGAAGGTTCCTACAGGGCACGAACCAAGTGAGATGTCTCCAGGCTGGAGAGGGACGAGAGGAACAGGGGGCCATGTGCTTCAGAAGCAGGAGGCCTGGAATCTAGTTCCTTTCTGCCTTTGTGCCTCAGTTTCCCCCAGGGTGACAGACACAGTTCAGTAGGGGCCACAAGAAAATTGGCCAGACTGGGCAGAATCCCAGCATATCCTGGGGCATCTTTTCGATCAGTGTTCTCCGTAGTACTGGGAGGAAGGGTAAGTATTTATTTGTTTCTGCCCCTTCCTGGCACCCAAATCTCTGCCCCCAGAACCTCAGACACAAACAGAGCCCTAAGCTCTTCAAGGGCGGAGACCCTGAGAGGAAGCTGAGGGGGAGGTCATGGGCAGGGCTGGGCACAGGAGAGGACAGGCCTAAAGGCAGAGGGATACACAGGCCCTCGGAGGCCCGGATCCTAGGCTGGTCCCTGCCCACTGCCCTGGAGTTGAGAAAAGCCTCCCTCACTGTCTTGTGTGAGAAACAGGCGGTTGGGCCCTGCACCTACACACCAGCCTGGACCCCAGGGTTCCTGTGGTTCTCCAAGCCACTTGTGCATGTGGGAACTTAGCCCAATGTCACCCGGGTCACATGCCTGCTGCCATCTCTGGTGGCACATCTGTGAGTCACCAGGACACAGTGGGCAGGAGGGCTGAGAGGCAGTGTGGCCTGAGGGCAAGTGGGAGGAAGGGGCAGGGCCGGACACAGAGGGGAAGCTGAGGCCAGGAGACACAAGGACTGCCTGAGAGGGAGGAGGAAGCATAGCCTTTGCAGGTGTGGGACTGAGGTAGGTGGTACCGCCATGCTAACCACCAGGCTGTAGACAGAGCTAGAGCCTGATGTGGGACGAGGGGAGACAGGACAGCACTGAGGGGAACTGGGGCAGGGATAGCTCAGCTCCGCCCATCTCGCTCTGCCTCATGGCTCTGCCAAAGGGACGAGGTTGGGCAAGGAGGAGCAGATAGGGGGCCCAGCCTGGAAGTCTGCCAAGTCACCCGGGAGGGCCGAGGGGGCAGAGCAGCCGGGGACTCAGATTCTGTTTGTTCTTTCTCAGATGGGAGCTACTTCCTTTGGGGCCTCAGTTTCCCCTAGTGCAATGTGGGCAGTTCAGCTCACACTTCACATCTGTTCCCAGCATGCACAGCACCACACTCAGTGGTCACTCAGTGAGTGAAGAACTGGCTGGGGCTCTCCAGGCTGCCCAAGGGGGAGGGGTGTGTCTCTGGGTCCCCTGCACAGGACTGAGTGGTACGGGTGGGTTGCCCCACTGGTGCTGACTGGAGCCCACTGTGGCCCTCAGTGTGGGAACAAGGTTAGGGGAAGGAGTACCCTGTCACAGGCCTGCAGTGGGTGAGGGGTACTGGGTAGACTCTGCCAGCAAAGCAGGCCAGAGTCCCCTTTGTTGGTCTCCACACAGCGCCTTCCTGGAGCCCTCACAGCTTCTAGGTCAAACCAGTGCCTCTCTGTACTCAAAGCTGCTCTCTTCCCTTGGCTTTCGCTGTCCTGGGGCAGAGTCCCAGCCTTACAGCCCCCTCCTCCTGCGATGCGCAGTCACTTCTCCCTACACCCGCACACTGACCGCAGGTCTCCCTGGCCTCAGAGGGAGAGCGGCCAAGCCCTCAGGCATCAGCAAAGTTGCTCTTCTTCTTTTCTATCCACCAAACTCCCACTCACCCACAGGGACCCCGTCCTGACAGGCCCCCTGCCTCTCAAGCAAAGTCACTGCTTCCTTTTCCCAGCAGGACCCTCAAACTTCCATATGCAGGGGAGGTGGGGAAAGGGGTCTCAGACATTGAAATGTTCAGATGTGAAGCAGACAGGAAGAGCCTCACTGTGCGGAGTGCTCCGGCAGTGAGTGCTGGCATATCCTCTGCGCAGGGCCCACAGACCCGAGGAATGCAACTGCCTGTTCCCAGAGGGGACCTCGCCCCCTGTAGGCTGCAGGGTGGCCCCAGGCAAGTTGCTTGAGCTCTCTGTGCCTCAGTTTCCCCACATCCCCCAGGATAAGCAGGGGCCACCTCCAGTGTGGAGTGGCACAGCGTTAAGCACCGTGCAGCTGCTCCGCTAGCCCGTGGTTATTCTTAGTTCACAGCCTGAAGCACAGAGCTTGCAAAGCCGCCCTGTCCCTCACCTACCTGGGAAGGAAATGGGTGCTGTGAGGTCTGGGGTCCCTATGGGGCACAGCATTTCCTACAAGCCACCCAGGCCCCATGGGATAGCAATGGAGGGACATGGGACAGACAGGGACCAGGAAAGGGACCCAGGAGAACAAGGGCAGGTGGTGAGGACCGAAAATACAGGACAAGATCTGAAGCAGAGAGGCAGGGCGAGAGTGGCCCAGACAAAGAGAAGGACAGGGACAGGGACCGAGGGACGGTGTCAAGGAGGCCAGGGCAGAGGGAGAGACAAGCAGAGGCCAGGGGACGCTGACCCCGAGTCTGGGGCTTCACCCGCTCGCACCCATCACTGTACCTTTGGGCCTCCTCCTGGCCACGCCCAGCTGCCACTTGAGCGACACCGCCAGCATCACCCCTGCTGCCCAGAGGGTCGGGCAAGGTCGGGTCTGAAAGGGCTGCAGCAGCCTGGGCACTGGCACCTGGCGCTGGAGCCAGGCTGCTGAGCCCGCAGCCCCGCGCTGCCTCCCCTCCCCCACCCCTCCCGCTCTCCCGGGTTGCTAAAATAGACCATCCTCCCTCTGGAGCGCGCCTGCCGTCCCTCCCCCTCTCCATGCAGCCTGGGCTCTGAGGGCCAGCAGAGCCCCAAGTCCTCTTCCTCAGAACGCACTCCCTGCACCCTCTCTGCTGGGATCCATGCTTCCTGCTCCCTGACCTCTGAGCACAGCCCTTTCCTCACCCTCCGGACCCTGAGAAGGATCCACTGTCCCCCCCATCCCGGGACCCAGGGAGCGAAATCACACACAGCACCACCCCAACATGGTTACTTCCTGTGCGCACACTTAAGGCGTGAAGGAGGGTCCTCTCATTGCAGGC
The DNA here is from genome assembly GCA_004026965.1 of Petromus typicus. Classification (NCBI taxonomy): domain Eukaryota; kingdom Metazoa; phylum Chordata; class Mammalia; order Rodentia; family Petromuridae; genus Petromus; species Petromus typicus. The sequence continues at coordinate 63,575 of PVIR01005679.1, read as the reverse complement.
ATGGCCCCAGTTTTAGTGAGAATGGAAATGAATAGTAAAGCAGATGTTGAAGGACAGGGTTTGGTTAGGGTGAGTGAAATGGGGATGGGAGTCCAGCCGGAGCAGCCAGAGGGGGCTCTGACAATGGGGAGCCCAAAGAGCAGACCCATTTCACAGGGCACCAGGGGATGCTGCAGGTCATAGACCATGTTGACCCAGGTGTCAGTCACACGGGCTCTGCCGGGGTCCAAGGTGACTGGGTTCTGGGCGATGAGGACCTTGGGCTTGGTCCTGAGGGACTGGGATTGTTCGACTGTCCCCAACATCAGGCTCCAGGGCAATAACAGGGCCTCTGTCCTGTGTCCCAGCAGGCGGCCCAGGCTGAGCTCAGATGAAGTCACTGTGGCCTGACCTTCTTCAGGCCCAGCTCCATGTCGCCCTCTTTCATGACCCAGGGGGCTGAGAGGACCCCACAGGTACACTCGACAAGAGCTCAGCGAACTCTCCTGGTGCCCTGCAGCCCTCCCTGACGTCCTGGTCATCTCTGAAGGGACAGGGCAAGCGAGCTGCTCCCAGAGAGACTGAGGCAGGACCTGGCTCCTCCACCCTAGATGCTCCCTCCACACCCCTGCGACAGGTGACACATGCTCCTGACACACTCCAGGGGTCATGGCTCCCAGGAAGTCAGACCCAGGGCGAGGAAAAGGGAGGTCCCCCTGTCTCAGCCTCCTTCCTCCCAGCCTCTGTCTCTGCCAAGCAGGGAAGCAGAGGCTCTCAGGGACACCAGAGAAAAAGATGAGGGACACTGCTCTTGGGGACACAAAGACTCAGGACTGAGTGTGTGAGAGGCTGTGGCCTCCCGCTGGCCAGTGTGGGGGAAGATCTAGGTTTATACCCAGCTTCCCACCCATGGAGTCTTGGTTTCCTGTGGTGCCTGAGGCTGATAGGTGCCAAGTCAGGGCCGTACACACCAGGCCCTCAGTACTGACAGAAATGGCTCTCAGCGCTGCGGCTGCTCTGCTGGGGCTGGCCCTGGGCCTGGAATGGGTGCAAGGCAGGAAAACCAGGACTCAGTGGTCCTCCACGACACCGCTCTAATCCTCAGCACTCCAGGGTGACCCTGAAGCCCCATCTCACCAGTGAGGGAACTGGGACTACATAGCCCCGTGTGTCTGAGCAGGGTCTGGGCTCCCAACTGGGAAGCAGCCTGGGGGGCGGGGCCGGGCGGAGCACTGTCAGCTGAGTCTGCAGGGAGGTCCCCAAGGATGGGCGTCCTGTCCGAGCCATCTGTGAGGAGAGCTGGCTGAGGCATGGTTACCCGACCCGGTGCCAGAATCTGCCGTGGGCCAAGGACACCTGCCCCATGGGGAGGACAGTCAGCACCACACAGACCTGGATGGGGTGGCCCAGAGGCTGGGTGTGCCACCAGGGTGGGTGCTGTGTGGCCCGGACAGGGGCTTCCCCTGCCATCCTGAGGGCCACTTTTCTGGCCTGCTTGAAGTTGTGTAATTCTTCAGCCTCCTGAAGCATTACCATCACACTCAGCTCAGAGGCAAGAAGGTAACAGGGAGCACCTTGTCCTGGGCCGTCAGGACGAGGGGAGTCAGCGGCACAGAGCCCCTCAGACAGTGACCAGCACAGCAAGCACTCAGTTGCCGCACCTGGAGTGGAGTCGCCACACACAGGGCTCTGCATGAAGACAGCGCCCAGCAGGCCCCACCTGCAGCCTAGCCTCTCCCGGTCTGCTGCTTTTCTCTGCAGCCTCACTCTGCTCACCCGGGAGCCTCATCCTGGCTCCAGAGCTGCCCCACAGCCAGTGGCCACGCCTGCTCCACCCTGTGTGCCCGGGACCCTCATGGCCAGGCTAGAGGCTACGGGCTGAGGGAGGGGGCTCTGCCTGGGTACAGAGTGTGGCTGAGTCAGGAGTTGCTCACAGCCACTGAGGCGCTGACAGTGCAGAGAAAGGATGCAATGGGGGACGATGTCACAGCAGCCCTGGAACCCTTCAAAACATCCTCTCCTGATACCCAGGGCCCAGAGAGGGTCCTGCTGTCACCCAAAGCCACAGCCACAGAGGTGGCCAGGCTGGGGGACGAGGCTCAAACACAGCACCATCGCCCCTCAGGAGCACACATGGGAGGGGCCAAGAAGTGGGAAGAGGGAATTCCCGGAAGGAGACAGGTACCTGTGCCACACTGCTGTTCCCCAGCCACATCCCATTGGTGATGCCTTCCACTACCCTTCCCTGGCCTCCGTGACCTTCCTGCCAGGCCCTGGGATCTAAAGGAGTCTCTGTAGGGGGAGGAAGGGCTGGGCACTGTCCAGGAAGGCAGAAGAGCTCACCTTATGGGAGCAGAACCAGGCTACACAGTCCACGTTCGGCAGAGAGGTTGAGGGACAGTGGTCACAAAGAAATCACATAGAAGCCATAACCACCTCTGGCAGAGAAGTAACCAAGCGCCACTGGAAGAGTAGACAGGTGAGGTTTGACTTCCCAACCTCAGACTGCTGCTGAGTAACCTTCTCCCGCAAGGGACTTGGGCTAACAGCGACCCCTGCCGGTAGAAGAGGGAGGGACGCCTGTGTGGCTGCAAGAGAGGGAGGGAAGACACAGCCAGTCCCATGCTTCAGATCTGGGCCAGCCTGGACTTCAAAAGGCAGAGTTACGGCGAGTCCCTGGTTGCAGAGGATGGGAGGAGCCCCGAGCACAGCAGGGATGGCAGCAACGCCGGGCAGGAGACAGGACCATGGGCTCTTCGTGGAGTCTCCCACAGAGCTGCACCTCTCGGGGTTAGGGGCCAGTGCTTCAGGCTCCAACGGCTTCTATCTCAGTTTCCTGTCGAGATTACGAAGGACTGTGACTGAAGACTGCATGCCGCATCTGGTCCTGACTGGCATTGCCATGGGGAGCAGAACCAGGGTCATTCTTGGGAGATGAGGCCTGGAGGTCTCAGGTCCCTCAGTTTGAGAGGGGGCAGCAGGACACTGGTCTGATCCTTCTCCGCTTCCCACGGCCACAAGGTCCAGTACTGTGCTGCTGCCTCTGAGACCAGAGCCTCAGGCCTGGAAGATACAGCCTGTCTCCTGTCTGCTGTCCTCTCTGAAGTCTGGAAGAACAGTGACAGATGGCTGGGACGGTCCCCAGAGTGCCTATGGGGATAGGGGAGGGGAGGTGTCCTGCACACCAGCTGAGTGTGTCACCACAGGGGATGTGCTTTCCTGGGAGCAGAACTCAGCCCCCAGTGGGCCTCAAGCCACTCCTGCTCACGGGGCATCACCCAACTGTGTCACAGTTTCCTGAGCTGAGGGGGCGGTGCTGACGCCACACAGCCTCATGGGGCACCAGGTGGCAGCCCTGCCTTCCAGTGTCACAGTTCCTGGGGTGGCTGGGCAGGGAACAGTCAGGAAGCCACAAGAGGGATGCCATGCCATGTCACCTCACACTCCTGACATGTCTGCCCTCAGGGCTGCGGCCAAGGAAAAGACAGGTCTGCCAGTGTCCCTGCCCTGGCTCTAGGGTAGCAGCCAGGGAACAGTGAAAGGCCCCGCTGCAGCCACTCACTGTGTGTCCTCAGCTGTGTGGGCCTCGTGACACCGCCGGTGAGGGGGCAGGAGCCCCATCTATTCCACTTCAGCCACGGTGAATCCTCTTAAAAGCACAGTTGAGTGCCTCCTGGATTTCCACCCTCTGCTTCCTGAGCCCGGTTTCCCAGAGATCGGTTCTTTCCTAACTGAAACCGGCAGTGAAGGTCTGACCCATCAGTTGCACACGGACTGCTGACAGCTTCTCTGGGGCTTTTCCCTGGACAGCCAGGTTTCTTTCAACTCCAGTTCCCTCAGGGCAGATTCCGCAGAACTTGATGTTTGTGAGAAGATCCGACCTTTGGTTGATGTTTAGATCAGTGGCTGTTTTTAATGTGCCCGTTGTGGCCGATGTCAGTTTGATTTTGTATTGAATACTCTGTCGCTGGAGCTCATGAGGGTTTGGTGCGGACAAAAATGGTCTGTTTATTTCTCAGGAGTCCAGGAGACAGTGAAAGAGTCAGAAAGGGAAAGGGAGGCTGAGGACAAAGACAGAAACCAGCCTGAGGTCATCACAGGGGACAGAGGAGACAGGAGGACAACGTTGCAGAGATGGGCACGTGCTGTGCCTCGACCCGAGGTTCCTGTTGGAACTTGGTCCTGGCATGGCTGTACTGAGACGGTGTGTGAGGCTAGTGGCAGGTGCTGGTCACTCAGCAGGGACACTCGGCACGCACCCATGACCCCATCTCCACAGGTGACCAAGCCAGACAAAGGCAGCCACCCCCATCCTCAAGCTCTGGGGGTTGAGTCCTTGGGAAATAGCATGGCCAGGATGATGCCACCATCACCATCGCTGCTGGGACGATGGCACAGGTTCAGACTGGTCGTGATGTAAAGTAAGCCGCTCTGCCTCCCTGGAAGGGTCGCCAGCTGTGGTACCTAGGTCTCGGACAGCACGAGGCTGAGTGTAACAAGACAGTCTTTCCCGATGTGGCTCCATTTCAGCCTGAGGCCACGGAGGAAAGCGGCCGTCCCTGCACAACTCGATGGGCTTCGTCTGGCAGGCAGAGCGAGTTTCTAGAAGGAATGCATTGCAGGAGTCCACTGGATCCTATAGCCTGTGCTTCAGCCCAGTGAGCCAGACGGACTCGCAGACAGACGGACAGGTAAGATCACCTTCCCCGCCAGAGCCCCTTCAGTGCGCACCACTTGTTCCTGCCTGTCTGCTAACCATGCTCGACTTTGTTTCTAGGCCAGGCAGAAGTCAGGTTGGTCTCTCAATGCAAGTCTCTTTCTCACTGGACCCTGCCCCTGGGTGGGTGCAGGGTAGCACAGGTGGTGTGGCTTCTGTGTGGAGCCTGGTAGAGGCTGTGAGGTTCAGAGGGGGACAGAGTCAGCAAGACCACCAGGGAAGCAGGGGGTGGAGGGCATGTACAGTGGCTGTGAGTCACCGAGGAGGCTCTGCTGCACTTCCATCCCTGCCACCTGCGCTTTCCAACGCGAACACCTGCTGGTGTCTCCGGCCCACTCTCCATAGGATTGTCTTCTTGTTGACTTACAAGCGCTCTTTATATGTGGTGGATCCAAATCTTTGTGAACTATATGGACTACATAGTTTCAGCGGAGGCACAGGAGGAGCCACAGGGTGTGATTATGTCAGGATGGTGCAAGGGGCCTTTGCAGTACATGAGTCTTTGCCTGAGCACATGTTGATGTCCACACAGGTTTCAGGATCTGAGCACAACAAGAACAGCGGGAAACCCATGGGGAGGAGGGCAGGGTGGGCGAGCTATCGCCATGTCACCTGCCTCACAACACCGTCCCTGATCCAGCTTCCCGCTTCTGTCACCTGTCATCTCACAGGCGTGAGTCTGTGGATGCTGTATGCAGCTGCCTCATTAGCTGGACAGAAGGCCAATGGCTCCCAGGCCTGGTCACCTCAGCCACCACAGGTCTCTGGGACCCAAGGTGGACTAGGCACCCAGGAGCAGCTTGGTGAACAATGTGTAGGACCATGGCGGCTGTGACAAGGCCCATGTTACACCTCATGCAGAGACGCTGAGGCCGAGAGGATGAGGAGTCAGGGCCCGTGTGGCCTGCAGGGCCCCACAGTGGGTTTGATCTGCAGACATGGCCTCATCTCTCCAGCATGAGCAGAGGAGGAGTGGGGAGCCCTGCATCCCCCCACAGCAGGTGTGCAGCAGAAACGGGGTTAAGGCAGGACTCTGGGCTCTGCTGCCCCTCAGACTCCTCACCTCAAGGCCGCTCAGCCCTGCGCCTGCCTGGATCTGGCCTGTGCTACAAGGAAGCTATTTTATTGATGTGCCATGCATATTTATTAGGAAGCAGTAAATAGATTAGCTGCCTGCCATCTGCAGCTGCAGCCCATGCCAGCACCTCCTCCTCTGCCATCCACCAGGGGCCGCAGCAGCAAGGCCACTGTGACTGTGGCCATCTTTGAGATCCCCTCCTTTGGGTCACCCTCTTTTCAGATGAAGGCGCTGTAGCTGACACAGTGGGTCTTGTGTCCGGGGTCACAGAGCAAGTGAGGGGGAAGCTGAGTACCTGGGCACCCACAGGGCTCTGTGCTTTGCATGTACAGAACCCCATGTGACAACAGAGGGACCCTGTGGCCCCCAGGAGGAACCCCATGCACACCCCCACCTCCTACTCCTCTTCCTGCGGCTGGCTCTTTTCTCCCAGAGGGTGAATTCAATGGGAAGAAGCGGGTACCACACGAGTCTTGTGGAGTGTGGGGTCTCCACCAACCCACTGGCAGGCCGTAGCCTCACGAAGGCATCATGCAGCTGATGCCCCCCCCCCCAGGCTCCAGGAGATGCAGTCGTATCAGCCTACCCCTCAGCCTCAGTTTCCTCTTCTGTGACATCGATGGTATGGAGGGAAGGAGGCAGGAAGAGGATGGCACAGGTGAGGAGGGTCATGGCACCCGAGGACTGGGACAGCCCTGTGATCTCTGGCCCCGATATTCTTCCTACAAGTCCAGCACCTAGGCCACCTCACCTGGAAGGCCCTCTGTGGTGGTGGTCTTGCCTCACCTACCCTTTCCCTCAGGACGCCACTTTTCTGCCCCATCTCCTACCACCTCCCTGGTCTGGGCAAGCAGCACTACACAACTGGTTCCAGAGTTGTAGACCTCGTGAAGAAGAGAGGGAGTCTTCGCTGCAGGACTGAGTACCCTCCTGGGCAGGGGACAGTGACACAACCTTCTCTCCCCCGGTTGGCTCCCTGGCACATAGTTGCAGGGGGGCACCTGGAGGGGCCACAGGAAGGTTACAGGAGAGAGGAAGTTATGGCAAGAAGTCAGGGAGCAGGTGGCAGAGGAGAGAAGAGAGCAGAGACAGCATCTGGGGGATACATGGCCAAGAAGATGGAGGGTCATGTGGGACACGGGGCCAAGTGAACAGTCTTCCTGGGATGTCACTTACCAAAGGAAATGCTGGACACAGCGGGGTGTCCAGTGCAGGGGAGAGGGGTGTGCAATATGGGCACTCAGGGTGCGGTAGGAGACAGGAAAGGCTGTGTGGCTTCTTTCTTTCTTTTTCTCTGCTCGGGGACCACTGAGCTGCAGCTTGGCCCACACTCTTTGCTTAGTGACAGTGGAGGCCAGAGCTGTGTGCGGGTCAGCGCCACGTGCAGAGGGCACTGTGATGTCGCTGTTGATCGACATCACTGTGCTCCAGCCTTAGAAACAGTTAAATGCCCACCAAATATTGTGCTAGTCTCTGTGAACTGACAAAACAGAAAACGGAGAGTAGTGGCACGGGTCAGCGGGAAGGCGGCGCGTCTGGATCCCATCCCCGAGCTGAGCAAAGGTATCTCTTTCTTGAGCCACTCTCCTGAGCAGATCTGTCCCCGAGGGTTTTGGAGAGAGGGGACTGTGGTGGACCCAGGCTGCCTGCCTTGGGTCTCAGACCTCCTGGCGGTCCCCAGACCGTGCACAGTCACAGCTGTGGGGTGTGGCATCTGGGTGCTCTGTCTGTTCTTCCTCTTCTGAAGCTACCAAGATCCCCCATTAGCAACAAAAAGTGAGTCACCCGGACAAAAATCCCATGACACACACTAGACCAAACAGCTTGCCGTGTCCTCACCAAGCACGGTCAGCCTTCTCTTGGCATTGCAGGACCCTCTGTAGAGAGGCCGTTCCTGCCCAGCACATACTGGGCACTCATAAAATGGAGAGTGGGTGCTGCCTGGGGGCCTCCGAGACTCAGACCAGGCCCTGCCCGCCACGATCTGCCCTGTCTGGGAAGCGCTTCCTGCTGTACTCTGATTTCCCTGTGGGTCAACCGTGGCTGTGTCAGGAACCTTAGCCGGAAGATAAATGTCCGCTGTGGGCCTCCTTCTGTCCCTGTCCCCTGCTTGGTTTGTAGGCCAGAGATGACCCAGGTCTCGGTACCACCTCCAAGGCAGCTGGGACATAGTCCGAATGTTTAGAGGGACTGAGTCTAGCCTGCTTCACACTCAGAACCATCAGCGGCAGCCAGCAACCATCAGCGGGGCCTGGCTCCTGGGAGCAGGGCCCAGGCCACATCCCATCTCTCTGCACTCTTTTGCCTCCAGAACCCCAGAGCCCTGAGCCTGGGTCCTCTCAGTGTGCCACACCTGTGAGCCCTGTAGTCACTGGAGAGAGATGACCTGGGGTAGGCACACGTGAACCCTCACACCAGCTTCACAGTGACATCCAGCACCCCTCCGTGCTACCCCCACTCTGGACACCAAGCTTGAAGCCTAGCACCTCGGGCCAGGAGGTGGCCAGGGAATCCCAGGCTCCTTGTGAGAATTCATTTCCAACCCAGAGCAGACCCAACTTGGACAGACAGACATGTGTCATTTCACAGGATTGACAAGCACTGTTTGAGGGTCTCCTTTCCCAGAGGTCTTCCCTGAGGGCTGCAGGGTCCCCCAGCCTCTGCGCTTGTCCTTGCCTGGTGGCTGTCCCTGCCGAGCCCCTCACCGACGGCCTGGGCCTTGGTGCCACTACTGACTCAGACCCTGCATCATCAAAACACCTGAGTCCTCACCCTGTGTGAACTTTCCTAAGTCCTAAGCTGACCCAGATTCGATCAGCCCCAGTGGGCAGGGTGGCACTGCCACGTATGCCTCGCACGGAGCAACAGGGCTTGCCTGGGTGGCCCCCTTAGAGACAGTTTGACCTTCTGTCTGTCACGCCACGTCTAGGGACAGAGCAGAGTGTGGAATGAGTTGACAAGAAGCCAGGCTTTGTGTCAAAGGGATAAAGTTCACTCTAGCCACAGGCGAGGAAGTTTCCCAGAGGGTGCGCTGGACACAGTAGCACCTGTCACCACGGCAGACATGTCATGGCTTGTGTTTAGATGTCCTTCCAAAGCCTCATGTGTCAGAGTGAAGCTTTTTCTAGAGTTGATTCATGGTGCAACGCTAAGCTTAAGAGCCCTGGGGTTAAAGTGGTGAGTGCTGCTCACCCCAAGGAACCTGCATAAAGAAAAAGGGGCAGAAAGACGCTGTTGAGAGCCCCTTCTTTGCACTCTGGTTGTTGCTGTGTGGGTGCCAGGAGCTGTCGTGTTCTCCTCTGTGATGCCCCCTACCATGTCTCAGTCTACCTTGGAGGCAGCCATCTGTGAACTTAAACCTCTATGAGCTGTTTCTCCTTTCTTTCTTCAAATTTAGTGGTCAGGTATTTTGTCTAAGCAATGAGAGAAAACTAAGATAAGAAGAGACATAGTCAGAGACACAGGCAGGAAGATCTCCACCACCGGGTTTTGGGGACACTCCTGTTCGCTTGTTTGTTTTGCACTCATGGGGATGGAACCCAGGGCTTCCTGTATCCCAGGCAAGCTGTACCACCAAGCTGTACCCTGGTGCTTATTATTTTGAGACAAAGTCACATTAAGTTGCTCAACTGACTTTGAAGTTGTGATCTTTCTGCCTCAGCCTTTTAGGTAGCTGGGATTTCAGGTTGCGCCAGCCTATCCAACTTTTTTTTGTGATGTTCATTTATTTAGTAGTACTAAAGATTGAATCCAAGGCCTTCACATAGAGCCATATCCACACCCTTTTTAGTTTTTATTTTGAGCCAGACTCTCTCTAAGTTACCCAGGCTGAGCTAGAAATTGCCCTTCTCCTGCCTCAGCCTCCCAGTGTGCTGGGATTACAGGCATTCGACACCACCCACACCTGAACCATGAGTCCTCTTCAGTCCTCACATAAGTTCCCTATGGACAGACACTTAGTTTACTCCTCTTTATTTTTCATTAATGACACAGGAGATACCCTCCCCTATGCCACCTCCTGGGTCTGTGTTAGATGTCTCTCAGAACAGATTCTCAGAAAGGAAGTGGTAGGTCAAAGGTCAGGACATTCTAGACTGGCAACTAAGTTAAAGATCAAGAGGTTCCAGATGTTGTCTCTCCCCCCAAGTGACCCCAGTACTGATGGCTCAGTTGGTCTCCCTGCTTTGGGTCTCCCCAGCACCAGGTCCCTGCAGATTTTAAATATACTACATAAGGCAGCACCTTCCCTGTAGCTGTCTACAGATGCCCCTCTGTACGTATATACATATATATATATATATATATTTTTTTTTTTTTTTCTCTTGAACCTAGAGGAAAAAAAAGGTGCTCTGACCTAACTCTGACTGTACCAGGGCCTGATCCTTAATCTTAATACCTCTTGAACAACCTGAGATGTGTACTAATATTAAATTAGATTTCGAAGAGAGGTCAAGAAATAACAGCCTCTGAATCCCTTTTCAGAGCCACACTGCCTAGAGGGGTGGGTGAGATTCAAATGCATTACTTTACACTGATTCGTAATCACCCTGTGCAATGTCAAGTTTCTCACTCTGGATATAGAGCAGCAGGATGCATCCCCCAGCCCAGGGCTCCTGAGCTGAGGAGACACAGCCCTGTGAAGAGCTTTACTGGGCTGAATAAGAAGGGCCAGGAAGGGAGCATGGTGGAATCTTGGAGCCGAGAGTGAGATGCAAGCTGGCTGCATGATCTCTGGAAGAAAGCTGTAAATGTACATTTTGATGTGAAAATCTGCCCATTCATTTAAAACTGATCAGCAACTGATTTTTTAGGCCACTTTTGGAGTCTCAAGTGAGACCCGTCCGCAGCCAGGCAAGGCCTTCTCTGCACGTGGGTCATGGCGGAGGGATGAACATCCCGGGGTCGGTGTCACACACACCCACAATCCCGGGAGGGAAGGGGCCATGCTTGAACTACACAGTGGTCAATACACCGGTTCTGGGGTTTAGTCCCAGCTTGTTCCTCACCTCCTGTGCACCCTCAGGACAGTCACTTAACCTCCCTGCCTTAGTTTCCTCCTCTGAAAAGCAAGATAAGAATCATGAAGCATTTAGATCCGCCATGGCTACAGCAACCTCTGGTAGCAGTCCATTGCTGTGTGGCTATAACTGACCTCACTCCTTGGCACCCGCTTTTCTTAAGGGCCCCTCAAACCTTTCTCCCTCCCTGGCATCTTCCTCTAGACTCATGGAACACTCCTCAGGCAGGAGGGAAGGACAGCCCAAAGGAGATCAACAAGTAGCCATGGCACTTGCTGGAGACAGAGAAAGAGCCCAAGGGTGTGAGGGGCTAACATGAACAGGGGACGCAAGAGCCAGGTGGCTGGAGGGAACAGGGTCATTTCCCCCTATTTTTTATTCAGGGAAAATATCCTGATCTTGATGACAAGGAAAGTGGACAGAAAAGGCACCTCCTTGGACTAATGTTGGCAGCCAGGACGGAGCTACAGGAGCCGAAGGGGGACCTTGCTTTGTTCCTCTCCACCTGCGTCACCAGCCAAGGCCTGGACAGGAGGAGGTAGGAGCAGGGGAGGAGAGACCAGAACGCTGCATCTTCTGCAGTCCTGAACCTGGATGTTTCTAGATGTTATTTTCCAAGCAGACCTGGGCTGCTGCTGTGGAAGGCCAGACACAGAGAAACCACTTTGGTTTCCTGGCTGCCTTTCCAAGCAAAACTAGAATTTGTGTCCTATCATCCACAAAGTCAAAGAAAAACCAATCCTATTATTCTACAGGAGAGAGGAGAAGTAGGAGGAGGGAATCTACAATCTACTCCAGCCTCCTCGGCAGGTAGGGTGGAGGTCCTACTATAGGAAATCACAAGACCCCAAGATCTCTTTGCATTTTTAGAGGTTCAGGGAAAACAGTGACAATGCTGTAGCTATTCAAGCTGAAGAAAAGACCCTTTTCCAAGGCTGGCTGCTGCTTCCCAAATGTTTCCGGTCCTGCTCCCCGATTTGAGGGGTTGAACAGCTGTTTCCCAGCAGGAGAACAGAAACTCCAGATGCCGCTCTCTCAGCCACACACACAGGCACACGCATGCACACGCAAGTACATACAGGCCCTGGGGCATGCGTGTTCTTGTCCTCCAGTGTTTGGCATAGTTGCCTGGACCGTTTGTAACCTCGGCCTGCGGTTCTGACAGAGAGAGGAGCAATGCTGCGAACAGCCAATCAAATCCCACCCTCCGTCTTCCCGCTGTCTCCTTGGTAACCAGCAAGAGGACACACCAGCAAGCCGGGTACCACAGGGACACACACTCACACACACTTGCCCTCCTAACAGGCCCATCCAGACACCTGCAGCGCCGTTCAGCACCACGGACAGCACTCACAGTGCCTGGCCCTCTGGCCTGGGACAACTCTTCCCTGCGCATCCAGCATTCATTTGGATCACATCAGGGCTTCTCTTCAGAGGCAGCCCCAGCCCCAGGTCAAGTCCTGCGAGGAATCCCATCATACAGTCTTCACTCCCAGGGCCATCTTACTTCTTGTAACCTGGACTCTCCCTGTACACCTGCCTCGCCGACCCTTGCAGATCCAAACTTCTCTTCCCTGGCTTCTCATTTCTAGACCACCTCGATGTCACTTCTAAGGGCCTTCCCTGACCACTGGAGACCCCTGTGGAGAAACCCTCCCTGGAATTCCTCATCCATGCATATATGCCCAGAACATAAACTCTTCCAATCCACATCTGAACCCCTAGCAGCTGGCTGAGGGCCCAGTGGTTATCTGTTAAACGCATAAAAATCCCTTTTCCCCTCACTGCACTGCACTCCATCTCTCTGTTTAGAGGGGACTCTGACTTCTGTGAGCCCTGTTGACTAACATACCCAGGAGCCCACTGCACAGCAGATAGGACAGGACAAAGGGAAGGCAGAGTCTGTGGGGAACCAAGCTCCTCTCCCAGATGGCTGGGCACTGCCTCCTCCAAGCAGCCCCCAGTAGGAATCTCACCACACCTAACCCCATGTTCTCTAGCCCTGAGCACTTAGAACTTGTGCTATCTGTGGGCCTGGGAGAAGTGTGAGCCAAAGGCTGTGGCTGGATTTTATGATGCCCACTGGATTCTGGGGTGGGGGTTCCCCATGAAGTGTGTGATACAATAAGAACACACCCATTGTCCACAGGAACATAAAGGCTCAGCTCCCCAGAGCACAGTCACAAGGCCATACTTCCTTCCAAAGTACTATGAAATAAGGACTCTAGGGTCCCAAGTGTCTATGTGAGGGGGACACAGCCACTTTTCCAGACTCCGGACATTGTGGAGTGGCCCACGCTAGCAGCAGGTTACCGAGCCTATCTTCAGGGCAAAGCCACCCAGGAGACACCCCTCCTGGGGTCTTGAACCTTGTAGCAGAAAGTCCGTGAGGGCTCCCACAAACTGGAATGCTTCTCGCCTTGAGCCCCCCAAATCTGAAGAAAGCAGACCCAACAGTCAAGAGCAGGAGGGGAGTTGGGCTCCATGAGCACCCATTGTGTGCTGGCTGCCTGGGGACCTCAGCACAGACCTATGGGATGGCCCAGAGAAGCTCGTCAAGTAGCCGTGGGGCTCACTGGAGACAGAGAAAGCCAAGAGGTGTGACTGGTTGAAAGTCACAGGCACAGGAGCATGGGAGTGGGGGACACAGCTTCCCGGGGAAATAGAATCTCTAAAGTTAAGGAGCCCATCTAAGACCATCTGGTGGGCGCCAAGGGGCTAGGGTAGACAGGAGCCTGGTCTCCAGCCACCCATGGCCACCCATGGCCACCCACAGCCAAGGTTGGGGTGCCTCCTGGGCCCCATTCAGAGCTGCTCCCACAGGACCCAGCCCAGGAAGCTGATTTCCCTGTGGCTCAGAGAAAGCAGAGGTTTTGTCTTTTCAACCAGTAATTTCCTGCCTGTGTGCCAGCCCCTTCTGATTTAGTGCTGGGCTCAAGGATCAATCCCGACTCAGATTTTCCAAGAAAAACTCCAACTTGGAGCATTTCCAGGCAGCAAGATGTGGCTGGGGACGGACAAAGCAATTGTGGCTGTCACAAGACCCCCGGTCACATCCACATCCCATGCAGACATTATGCGGCCCTACGTGTGCCTTGAACATACCACCCACGTGCCTCATCACACACACCTCCCACACTCACCACACGGGCCTTGGCACATGGCCCACGTGACCCATCACAAGTGTAAGCGTGTACACAAGCACACACACACGCATGCCTGTATGCGTGTGTGTGGAGCAGGGGGTGCCCTGTGGAACAGTGGTGTCAAGGCCTCCACTTCCTTCCTGGGGCACCGGGGGCGGCAGGGAGGAAGTGCCTGGTTTCCTGGAAGGTCACACTCAGGCCAGGGGCCACTGCCAGGCCTGGCTCTGCAGGTATTCCTGAGCCAGGCATCTCCCCAGGCCCCCATTTCATACTCTGGAGCACCAGACAGCCAACAGGGAGCAGGGGCTGCTTCTGGGCCTGTCCTGGTCTGGGATTCCCTCAGGACAGGGGCCCTGCTCAGCCCTGGGGGGTGGCATTGGCCACCCAACTCCCTCCCCACAAATTGGGCTGGACCTTCTAGGAGGTCCTGTCTTGTGAGACCTGAAGACCCAAGGGAACCAGGAGGGAGGGGCAGAGAGCCCTGAGAGCTTCGAGGTCACTCAGGTACCCGATCCAGTTCAACTTGCACCTGCAAGCTGTGTGACCTTGGGAAAGGGGCTCTGCCTCTCTGAGTACGTCCTCCTCCGAGAAGTGGGCAGGGGGCGGGAGCGCGGATGTGAAGGTTAAAGGTAGAGGCCAAGCTCGAGCTCCGGCCTGGCCCCCTGGGTGGCCCATGGATCCTCAAGATGCACGAACAGTGCACGGCTCCGCGGTGGCGCCAGCGGGGACACAGGATAGGGACAGGGACAGCGCTGCGGCAGGACCAGCTCGGGGTAAGCGTGGGAAAGTTGGGTGCGGGCACCCTGAGTCCAGCGCATGCTGGGTGGGAGGTCGGGGTGTAGGGTGTGGGTGTCCCAGGGGTACCAGGGTCCCGTGCGCTCTGCCCCACCCCCTCTGCCCAGGGCGCCCGGCAACCTCGGCTGCGTCCCCGGCCCCTCGGCCCTGGGACCATGGACCTCTGATCTCCCCGCCCGGATCACCTTGTCTCCGGTTCCGTCCGCCGCCCCTACCTTCGTCTGGCAGCCGCTGCAGGCAGAACGCGAGGTTGCGCCGCCAGCCCCGCATTCCCGGTCCCAGTCCCGGCGCGCAGGAGACGGAGCCGGGAACTGGGCGCAGGGGACCGGGCCGGGGCTGGGGCCGCGGTTGGGACAGGGACAGGGCCCGAACGGGCACGGGGCGGGGACCGGCCAGGTCCGCCCACCGCCGCCCGCCCGCCCGCCGCGCGGAAGCAAGCGGTGAATGAGCGCGCGGACGAGGCTGCGGGAACGCGGTGCGCGGCTGGGGAGGGACAGCAGGAGATGAATGGGCCGCAGAGGCAGAAGGGCCGCGGGCCGAGCACCCTTCCCGCAGCAGGGCCGGGCCAGGACAACACCCCAACCCGGGGAGCGGTCTGGAGCTGCGGGAGGTGGGGACTCAGAGGGAGCCCCGAATCTACCGCGTGTGCGGGAGGGGCCCTGCGCTCCGGCTCCAGCGCGTGTTCCCCAGTACAGGAGCCTGCGCGAGCAGGGACTTCCTTACTTCCCACCGAACCTTTTTGTGTCTGTTGAAATGTTTGACTGTGTGTGCCCCTCCCCCGGGAAAGCTTGACATCTTTAAACAAGTGTATTTTGCAATCCCCTTAGGAAGCATTTGGCTGGGATGCAGCTCAGGGACAGAGCGCTGCCCACCTCCCTTGCTTCCATCTCAGTGTCTCAAGACAGACAACACAAAAGAAACGTGGTCCTGAATGAGGGCCGAGCCTGGTGCTGCGACCCCCACACCCACCTCTGAGCAGGCAGGGAGAAAGTCTTGCCAAGTACCCACCGGGTGCCTCCAGGGAGGACATCAGTGGCTATGACTATTTGGTGTCAGCCCTGTGTCCTGGGAGCTTCCGACTCCCCTCAGCAAAGCAGCGCTCTTTGTGGGTAATGAGCCCATTGAACAGATGGAGTCACGGCTCCAAAAGGCCGTTCGCCCACGTACACACAGCCAGGAGCCCAACCTCAGAGAGCCCTGCCCTGCAGCCCATCCTCAGCACTTCCTTCTGCACTCCCAAGACTCTCTTCGTTCTGCCCCAGCCCTGTATCCATCCTGAATCCTTCACCACGGGGCAGAAGGCCCAGGCCCGGGCTGGGTGAGGAAGGGCAGGGCAGGGCAGCACTGCCTCAGAGTGCTGACTCTGGCTGGAGTTTGTCTTAATGACAAGGAAGCCAGTGTGCCCTGCCAGCAGAACTGCAGATCCAGCTGACTGCACCCAGATTGAGGCCCTCGGGGAAGGACACCCACAGTGACAGGGCTGGGGCTGCTGCCTGAGGGAACAGAGCAGGAGCAGAAACCCCCTGAGGGGCTAAGGTGGAGCTTGGTGGGGGCCCAGCAGCCTCCAGGGCAGGATGGACTCTGGGTGAGCGCTACACACTCAACCTGGGTGCAGAGGGGCTGGCCCAGCTCCCCAGTGCCTGAGGCCTTTGCCGGAGGACTCCTGTGGATGTGAGGATGTGGTGGCCAAGGACTAGAGCTCTGGCACCTTCTTCCCGAGCCCTTCCCTCGGCATCTGCCTGTAGCCTGGGCTTCCTCACAGCAGGTAGCCTGGAGGTACTTCCTCCATGGAGCTCAGAAGGCAGCCCACATCTTCATGTGTGGGCTCCTCTGTGAGGCAAAGCAGTCAAGAGCTGCACACATTCTAGGGTGGGGTTCACCACTATTTTAATTTTTGTTTTGCTTAGTGTTTTTAAAAATTAATTTTATTGGTACATTTTATATACATATTATGATCACAATTGACATTGAGAATTTGTACCAGTATATGACATGACTTCTCATTTTTTCTCATTCCCCTACCCCCAAGTCCCCCATCCCATATATACACAAGCTCTGTTTCCTTTGTTTTTTAATCATCAAATTTTTTCTTTCTCTTTACTTACCCCTCTCCTCCTTTTCCCTTTGAATATTTTTCATAATATTCATAGTAGTATTTCATAATACCTATCATACATTTTAGAACTCATTTATACCTCAAGGTGCATCTATTTGAGTATAAAGCACTCAAATTTTCGTGGAAAGGTGCACTCCCCCTTGCTGCTTCCTGGCCACAGTGTGGTAAGTAGCTCTCCTCCTCCAGCCGCTTCCCCCATCCTTCCTCCCTGGAGCTGGCCAACCCTGTAAGGCCCGAGACTTCAAAACCATGAGCCAAAATAAAACTCTCCCTTTAGGTGGCCTGTGGCAGGTGTTATGTCCCAGGGACTAGAAAGTGAGCACGGCATCCTGGCAGAGCAAAACCACTCACTGCACGGCTAGGAAGGAAGACAAAGATTGAGCCAAGCCCTACCATCCCTTCCCAGGGCACAGGGTGCATCTCCAGGAGCCTAAGGACAGCCTGCTAAGTCCAGTCTCCTTAAGGCTCCCTGCCACCCTGTGGGGCTGAGCTGGGAACTAAGCAGTCAATGCAGCGGTCTCTTGCGCTGTTTTCATTCAAAGGATGGCGGGACTAATATATGTGTGGTCCTGGCCCAGGGTGCTTCCACTTAGAGGCTCTAGTTACAACGATGGAGCAGCAACAGCTGTTCAGCAGGAATCAAGCCTGGCTCTTCCCCAGGTCTGTGGGATGCACTGAGCTCCGGGTGGCCCTGCCTGGGGAAGACCCTGGGTCAGGTAGGCTCATCCCTTTGGGCTCTGAATGTGCTGCCCTCCGAATGGTGCATCGAGACACAGCCCAACCAATAGTGGCCCAGGTGTGTCTGTAAGGAGAACGGTTACAGGGTGTCCATACATCAGACAGAGGGAACACACCAGTCACCAAGAAGGAATGGGAACGACAGCTGCCAGCTACTCAGCCCCGAGCCTGTCTACAGCTCTGCAGCCTCTGGTGCCTCTGACCTGTGCTCAGCATCCCTGTCCGCAAGACGGGGATTGGTGGAACTGAGGTCCCAAGTGGGGCAGCCACTGCGGGGTCGGGGGAGCCTGTGCCTGCCTCAGTGGTAGCCTCAGTGTGCCTGGCCCACTTCACCCCGGGGTTGGAGCTCATTGTGTGTGATGAGAGAGGCTGGCAGGGCCCATGAGCTCTGCTGGCCCCCAGAGCCACACTTGGCCAGGTCATGGGCCGTGGTGAGCAGCCCTGGGCACCCAGGGGACTTAGGAGACAGGGCCAGTGCCCTGGAACTTTGGAAGACACTGTTAGTCGTATCTTTTGTTTTTAACCTATGAAGTCAAAATGAAGTTAATTGGCATTTAATGTATGGATCAAGGGTGTGTAAGTGTCTAAATGGCATTTGGAAGCTTATCTTACTCTGCGGTGGAGGACAGTGCCCACATCCTACCATCACCCCTGGGTCACCCCCAGGGGCTGCACACCATTTTCTGTCCTCCTATTGCCAGTGGTCACCAGGGAAGGTGTCCCAGGTCCTGTCCTGGGGGGCAGTTCAGCTGCTGCTGCCTCGGATGGGCCAGGCATTGCATGAGGACTGCACTGAGGCCACCCTTGGCCTTCCTGTCACCAGTCTTGGGCACGGCTGTGGCTGTAAACCTGTGTCTCACCCAGAGACCCTCTGATCACCACCCGCCCTCTGAGTGTGGCCTCTGAGATCCCCACATCGCTGCTGCGGGCCTTCACAAAGGACTCTTTCAGAGTGATGGCCATCCTGGGGCTCATTTCTTAGCAGGGATGGTGGGAGGTGTGTGCGAGGGGGAAGATGTGTTCAGATGTCACAAGGGAAAGGCCAGTGTGAGATTCTGCAGGCAGAGCCAGTGCCCTTTAAGATGAAGGTAAAATACCACCCCCCCCCCAGCTGCTCCACAGTAACGGAAAGAGGATGAGGAGAGATCCGGGCAGAGGGTAAACAACCTCGGCTGGAAATGTGCAAGTACAGGAAGGAATGGAGGGTAAATTTGGGTTAAACTGAAATGAAACTTGGCTCACAAAAGCTATAATAATGTCTTCTGGGGTTTGAAAACTGCGCAGTTAGAATGCATGACAACAGCAAGAAAGCCAGTGTGGGCGGAGCTGGAGTCAGAGTCAGCGTCCACATTGTCCCCAGCGTGACGGGAGCACCCACTCGAAGGGCTTCCAGTGGCTCGGAGACGCTGCTATGATATTAAAGCAACCACCGAACAATCGAAGGCGGTGTGGGCGACAAACTGAGGGGGAGCGGAACAATCTAAGACTCTTCTCAATTACTTGAAGATTAGAGAAGGAAAACGGAAACTAAACAAAAAAAGTTAGAACAGATAGAAAAAAGAGTAAGATGGTAAATGTGAAATAGATTTGATCCAGTGAGCATTTTTATCTCATTATTATTACTGCCACAGCCCTGGAGAAATAGCGCAGGGCTGTGCACATGCTTGGCGAGTGCATGACCACTGAGAAGCTCCCTAGATCTTCAATAAATGTTTTCAAAATACAGTACCAAGTTCAGGGCCTGTGCCCCACCTATGGTGCAATCTCCTGCCAGATGTTTACAGGAGAGAGGCACATCCTGTTAGAATTGATGCAGGTGGTGTTTGCTGAGCCTTCCACTGTAGAAAGATTTCTGAGAGGCAGAGCAGCCCCCCCGGAAGCAGAGGCAGGACAGTCCCTGGGAACCCAAGGGACAGAACAGTTAAAAGAATAGAACATTTACATATGCAAATAAGAGTAGAGCAGGCAGAAGGTCTCTTCTGTGCTGGCCCAAGAGGGACCACACCTCCTAGAAGGAGCCTAGAGTCCACTCATCGGCCCTTTGACTCTGCAGAGGAGCTGACCAAGACTTGGAGGCAAAAGGAACATCATGTAGTATACACAGCATACCAGCTTTGAGACAGAAACTGCTATCTCAAGAGGTTTGTGAGCTGTCACCCTGTGTTTCGAACAATCTACCTGACAAGTCCAGGCACAGGGCTGCATGGAAGAGACTGAAGCTAACATACACTTTTCTTGCTCTCCTGTTGCTGGATGGGGGCCACCTTGCCCTGTACATGGCCCCCCGTCCTCAGTCATCGCCAAGTCCCTGCCTGTCACGAATATTTCTACATAACTTTGGGGGAAAAATCATTTTATAATTAAAAGAAGACTGTAGCTGTCAGAGCTCAGTGTACCTTGCCCTTGAGCCAGCTGCGATGGGCAGAAACATAACTCCGGTTCTGTGATGCTGCAGCACTCATGCTCACCAGTAAGGTTACATCAACAAAGACATCCTCCTCCTTCAAGAACCGGATTGTAAAACAAAAATAAAAGGTTTGCTTGGGGAGGGACTAATACCTTGTCAAACTGAAGTCATCCCACCCACCATTGCTAGCATGCTCTCTGCAGGTCCTCCTCAGCAGAAGAAGCTCATGACTTCATTGTGACTTCATCAGCTCCTCGTGTACTTGGACTGCCACCCCCTAGGTCACCTGATGCTTCCTCCAGTCACTGTGTGTACCCCATAAACAGTGGCTCGCTTAGAGAGTCTGGGTCTTTGCCCACTCTGAGGCACTGACCTTCTAGCCAAAGTCTCTATTGTCTTTTTCTCTACAGTCCTCACTGTCCCTCTTTCTTCGTAGTCCGAGGATTGATCGCCCTCCGATTCCCATCCTTGCATGATGTCAATGGCCCCTCACTGACCTTCTGCCTCCTCCCCAAGGGCACAGGTTGGGAACCAAGGGTCCCAGGTGTGGCCGACACCGAAACAGACCCCAGAGAGGGGCAGGCAGCCCATCCAGGCTCTGAACAGGACCAGGGCGGCGGGAAGGCCAGGTGCCCTTCGCTCACTGGTGTCTGTGTCCTGGGCCCCTCTCCCTGGGCTAGTGAGGAAGGAGGGAGCCACACAGACTTGCCAGGTGGAAGCCAAGCAGGGCCAGCTGCAGGAGCAGACCCAGACATGGAGTGAGTGCTCGCTGTCATGAATATGAGGCTGGCAGCTGCTTGTTACACAGCAGCGTTGCCAAGTCAGGGCCCCAGAACCTGTAGACAGCTTCCATGTGATGGTATGGGGAGGGTGCAGTGTTACTTAGCCATCAGGCTGCCTAACAGGATGGCTGTGAGAGCAGGGGTGGTGGAGACACAGGCAGCCTCCAACGGCTCTAGATCAGCGATGTGGCTGGTATGGCAACCTGGAATGTCATCACCACCAATGCACCTTCCATCCCCAGAGAGAGAGAGAGAGAGAGAGAGAGAGAGAGAGAGAGAGAGAAGCTTCCTGCTCCATTGGCTGCTAGAACACCAGTCTGTCCGATAATGCAGGCACCCTGTCCCTGTATATCTATACCTGGGTTTCCTTGTGTATCTATAGCTCTGTGACCTTCAGATGGTTCCAATCCTTTAATGGCAGACAAATCTAACAAGGGGTAGCACTTTTGTCCCCTTTCTGTGGGTGAGGTGCTGAGGGATGAGATAGGCAACTTGTCCAAAGAAGTAGTAGGAATAGGCCTCCCACACATCTGGGCCTGAGGCCTGGGTTCAGAGAAATGGTTTGCTGAATGAATCAATGACTTTACCTCACATCTCACAGGGAACCTGGACTCTACTACTGGCTGATGGGCCTCCAAAGCCCGGTCATTGAAATACAATAGGGTCAGGCAGCAGGCACCCTGGGGACATCTGGCTCTGGTCTTCACATTTAGGCTTCACCTGCCCCATCTCCTCAGGGGTGCGATGTCCCTGCTGTACCTGTGCTCACACAGTGTGAGATCACACATCCCTTTTGCTCCCTGGCCCTGGGCAGGCCCAGCTCCACCCCCGATGCATGGGTGAGCAGGGCCCACAGGTAAGCCAGGGCACTGAGATGCCACTGGGCGCAGATGGGGTTCTCCCTCAGCGCCCAACAGCCAGGCCTTCTCAGTCCCTCACCTGTGGCCAGGACAGTAGGTCAGTTCCTGGATTGTGGCTGCCGGCTCCTGTTTTTTTTTTTTTTTTTTTTGCCAAATCCATTGGCCAGAGCTAGAACCTGGGTTTAAACTCAGGACTGTAGATTTTGAAACTTAGAAGGCTCTGAAGTGGGAAATCACTGCTGTTTGAGATTCAAAGGCTCCACTTTTGAAACCAAAATGTCCAGGTTTCCAGCCACCACATACCCATTTCTCATTCCTGCTCGGAACACTGAAGCCACGGGCCAGACCGGTGGGCAGAAGTCCAGGAAAGTACGCGTGTGCGGGCTGTGCACCAGAAACTATCTGTGAAGGAAGCTTCACCACACCTCTTGCCTCCAAAGAATCAACCTGACCTTGGTTAACTCACTAGATCTGTCATGAGGCCACCCAATCAAGGTCAAATGTGTCCTCAGACGACAAAGCCTAGTGGGAAAGGCCTCCTGGATAGAGAACCGTCTCCAAACCCGAAGCCCATGCATGAATTATAAATGTCCCCAGGATGCCACGTGGCTGCACTTCCCCTAGAGTGATGGCCCTGGGTCTGGGCAATTCTCTGGCAGGACTCTGGATGCCCTGCATGTGGCACTGGTGGGCGGGAGACACTGGCTTTTGGGGACATGACCCTCAGGCTTTTCCTGGGATTTGCATTCCTGGGACTGGTGTGTTACCTGGGCCCTGGACAGGACTGGTTCTGAGCCGCAGTGGGGTGGGAAGGGCCTGGTACTGCCCTCAGGGCTGTCCTGAGGGACACTCTCGTCCTATGGCCAGATGGGGAATCCACTTTTTAGTTGAATCGGAAGAAGACCCAGGTGACGTAGCAGTTGGTGCAGCGTCTCAAAGAAGGGGAGCCAGGGCCTGCTCTGTGCTGAGTCCTGCCTGGGGGGCAGGAGCTCTTGGCCTCTGCCAGCTCTACCAGGGAGTGGGAGGTGCTCATGAGTGGGAGACCAAGGCTCCCAAGGCAGACTCGCTTGGCTCACACGAAGTCTGCATTTGAACCTGAGCCTGCCTGGGAGGCTGCCACTCCATCCCAGGCTAAGTAACTCTTCTCTGATATTCGTGGGACCAGATGTTTCCAATTTGAGGGTTTTTTTTGTATTTTCCAAAAGACATAATGAGATAGTAGGGGGATGGGAGCCCAAATCCATTGTTTTACTCATAGAGACTGAAGGTATTGTATCAAGTGTTTGCGGTAATTTTGTGCACAAAACAAAGTTATACAATGTGGGTTTTTTTTTTTTTTTTGGGAGACAGGGTCTCGCTTTGTAGTTCAGGCTGACCCTGAGCTCAGCCTCAGATTCACATCACAGAAATCCTCCTGCCTCTGCCTCCCAAGTGCTGGGATTACAGGTGTGAGCCACCACACCTGACACTGTGGTATGTGGTATATGGTGCTGATTGCTGCTGGGTGTGAGTCTCCATGCCCAGTATGGTATGTGGTTACCGGGGGATAGAACCCGGGTCCTTGCACTTGCAAGACAGGCGCCGCAACCACTGAACTAAATCCCCGGCCCACAGTGTGGAATTTTCTACTTGGGGTGTCTTGTTGGTGCTGGAAGGCTTTGAGTTCTGGAATGTTCTGGATTCCAGATCCTCAGCTTGAGGGCACTTGCCCCACACTGGCAGTGCTCGCTGTGAGCCAGGAGACCATGTGTGCTGTCCCAGACCTCTGTCCCTTCCTGAATAGACAGATACAATCCTGCCCAGCAGTGGCTGGAGGCTTGAGTTTATCTTAGTTCGGGTGTCAGGAAGCAGAGCTCAGCAGCATCCAAGGCTCCCCTCTGCCCAGCCTAGCTGCTGGCAGCCCAGGGGCCATGCCATCTGACAGCAGCTTGTCAGCGCCACTGGCCATGCAGCAGATGTCCCCAGCCCACAGGACAGCATTTCCAGGGCACAGATGGTCCCTGGACACAGCTGGGACAGAGATCTCAGCTGTCCACAGCCAACCCTGACCCAGCATCCCTGATCACCCCTGATGAGTGTGAGCAGACACTCCATGGAATTCTCACAGCCACCACACGTGGCTGCTGGGTGTGGTGGCTCACACCCACACGTGGGGGCTGCTGCCTGTGGGAACAGGGAGTCCTTACCTGCCAGCCTCATTCTAAGTTGGCAGACAGACTTAATAAAATCAACATGTGATTCTAAAATATAAATGCAAATACACTCAACATAATTTTTTGTGTATTTCCCTTCCAATATAGTGGATTGAAAGCAAGCCCTTGTCCTTTTGAGGCACTGAGTGAAATCCTTGGCTTAACACATTGCTTTTAAAGGGCAATAGATATTATAATACAAATAGCAAGGCATTATGCCAACCAGGGAAAGGGTCTAGTGCCAACTGGTACTGTCTCTGCCCACTGGCTTCATATTCTTAGTGTTCCTTCGGGTATCTGGCTTTGCCTTCCACTGATATAGTGATGCAGGCTGGATGAATTCAGAGTTTTGGGCAGGAACAACGCCCTGCCCAGTCAGGATATGCCTCTCCTTGACCACATCAATGACTGGTCCGAGACATGCATGTGACCTAAGTCTACTCAGTGAGATTCAACTCTGGGACTTTGGTAGGGAGGATAAGGAGAAGGAAATTGTCATTTTTCTGGGCTTTCTCCCCTGGAAGATCAAAGCCCTGTACTGCTGAGGGCCTGGAGAGGGCCTGGGCTTCTGCAGCTTCTTGGTAAGGCCCTTTGAGACCTTGGATCCCATTGTATCTGAAGTCAGATATCCTGGGATTTCTCTTGTCTGCTAAGGCTGCAGAGTTGAAGGTTGGATGGGTGGAGGAGAGTTTCTACAGAAGACACTAAAGTCTCCATGGTCTCAGGCAGGCCTGGCCCACCCCTCTGCCATCTGCCTCTGTGCCCCTTGGCCTCCTGCAGGAGAAAAACAAGCCTTGTAGTCTGGCATTCAGTGGCCTCTGGGTCATCTGCAGAACCCTGGCTGAAGAGCTCCTGGCTCCCACCTTTGGGCTCTGTCGTGCTATTGCCTCTGCCCCGATTACCAATAACAAACTTCCATTCATCCATCAAAGCCCAGGCCAGAGCTCCCCTCGTCAGAAGTCTTCCCAGATCCTGAGCTAGTCTCTTACCCATTCTTTCTTTATGTCTTGTACATACTTTACCTAAGGTTTGAACTCTTGGTAGACAATGCTTTAGGACAAAATAAGGGGAGGAGGGTTCACTGTTTTAGGACAGGTTCACTGCAGGCACAACCGGAACAAGGGCTAACCTGTGCCGCTGTGAGTGGCTCCTCTGGCCCTGCCTTCCATGGTAGTATCTGTCTGAAAGAACCCTGGATCCCTTTGAGGGGCCAGTCTTCATGGAGAAACAGGACAGGATATTGCAAAGTAGGTATCCCAGGCTCCCTTGCAGGTCCCATGGTCCCATTGAGGCCAGGCGTGCAAGTTGTTTCTGCCCTGCTGTTCCTGCTGCCTTCTTGCCAGGGTCCTTGATTTTTTTTTCCTTTATTGAGACAGGCTCTTGCTTTGTAGTTCAGCCTCAAACTCACATCACAGAAATCCTCCTGCCTCTGCCTCCCGAGTGCTGGGATCACAGGTGTGAGCCACCATACCCAGCATTATGGTATGTGGTGCTGATTGCTGCTAGATTGAGTCTTCACGCCCAGTATTGTATGTGGTTACCGGGGGACTGAACCCGGGGCCTTGTGCTTGCAAGACAGGCACTGGAACCACTGAGCTAAATCCCCGGCCCTGGTCCTTGATTTTTATCAGCGTTGCATAAAGATGACCATACAGAAGAAACAGGGACTCAGAGAGGAGCACTTGTGGACAGGAGACAACACTGGCTTACAGATTCCACTGCCTCTGAGAAATCAGGGTAAGATATTCTGTTCCACAATGGGAGACAGAACTGTGCGGTCCCACCTCATGGCTTCTGGGGCCTGGCCATCTCCTGAGGAGCCCCAGCCCTTGCCCCATGAGACAGAGCAGGAGGCAGTGTCAGTCTCTACCCTGCTCCTTGCAGCCTGTACTTTGGACACCTCATTTTTTTTTTATACAAGGTCTTGCTTTATAGTTCAGGCTGGCCCCTGGCTCACTGAGTAACCCAGGCAAGCCTTGAATTCACAGCAATCCTCCTGCCTCTGCCTCCTGAGTGTTGGGATTATAGGCATGAGCCACCATGCCTAGCACTGTGGTATGTGGTACTGATTGCTGATGGGCATGAGCTACTATGCCCTGATTGTAGTATGTGGTTATCAGGGATTGAACTCAGGAGCCCTGGAACCACTGAGCTGAATCCCCGGCCCGGACACCTCACTTTTGTAAGCCTCAGTGTCCTTATCTCTAAAATGAGAATTGTGCCAATATCTGTTCCTGGAAGAAAGTGAAGAAAGCTATGAATTGGTGAAAAATGGATGGTGCCTTTCCTTCTGGGACAATTGTTTACTAAGTTTTTTGACAAACTTGAGAAGTCCTCTCTCTTTTCCTCTTTCCCTGGTGGCAGGCACTCTTCTCAAGAAGTTTTCACCACAGCCAAAGGCTCTGGGCTGTAGTGTAGCTCAGTGGCACAGTACATGCTTGGCATGTGAGATCCATGGCGCTCACCACCAGTCTCAAGGGGAGTGGGCAGAGACCAGAGAGCCCTCACCATGCTGGTCAACACCAGAGGGGGGAGTTCCACTTCCTGCTGTCTTGAAGGGACAGTGAGTCCCACCAAGTGTCAGTCTACTCATGGCAGTATCAATTCATGACCTCACACAGGTGTCCCTGTGCCTGGGGGCAAGGTATGGTGTACGTGGCTTCAGGACATCCTATTCCTGACCCTTCTTTATTTTCATCATTTTTATCCTGTTACAGTAGAATTCAAGTATCTTGATGTTGAGCCTGCTTGGGAGGAAATCCTTGGAAGTATATTTGCTCCAGTTGTAGGAATGAAAGGGTAGAGAGACCTTATGTGTCAAGTCACCCATCCACTGACAAACAATTTAACAAGAAATGGGTTGGTTAGCTACTGTTGTGTAACAAATGTAACCATTTCAATGGTTTTAAAACACACACATTGCCCAGGAGACCATGGCTACAGGTTGGCTGGGTGGTTCTGCTGCCATGAGACTGGTGTCAGCTGTGCGTTGTGCAGGTGGCTCTGCACACCTGACCTGTGCTCTCTTCCATGTTGGGGGTCAGGTGGCTGCAAACTGGCCTGGGCCATGAGCTGGGTTTCTGGGCTCTCCATCCTTCAGCTATGGGATCTAATTTTTCTCATGGCACATGGTTGCTTCTGCACTGGCAATGCCATCCCTGAGGGGCTATATAAACAGGTCTCTCTTCCAACAAGGCAGCTGGAAGTCACCTGCAAAGGGACATGGGCACTCAGAGCTCTGTCACCTCTCATGGGCCCAGCTCATCTGCCTCTGGGCAGAAGGAAGAGCCAGGAAGAAGAGGGCAAGGAAGATCAGGGTGGGGCCTCCCTGTCACCTGCACTGAGGACTGGCGGCACTTGTTCAGGCACCATGTGTGCCAGGTACCCAAGCTCAGGCCTAGGACTCAGATACTTAAGATGTCTCCATATATGGGCTCAAAATGGTGTCACATTTCAACTTCCACTGACAGGCTTGAGGTTTCCTCACACAAAAGCAGAAGAGACAGTTTCCCATTAATTAGGACACCATGACCAGAGCAGAATGAGAACAAGGACAAGCAGAAAGCTCCTGGGACCCAGGCCTGGCCACCTCAGCCACCCCATTCCAATGCCTGGAGACACAGCTGCCTCGTCCCCTCCACAAACACAAGGGACCCAAAGCCAGGAGCAGGTGGGCAAAGATGGCGCAGCCACCTCACAAGCCCAGGAAAGGAAGAGGCAGAAGATCCCTTAGCCCATCACCTCCTCCTAGGGATTCAGCGCACTCAGGTGGCTGTGGCAGAAGGTGGGGTGGGGACCAGGGCTTCACGAGCAGTAGGAGTCTGTCTCACAGAACTGAGGATCCATGTCTGCCGAGGGCTGCTTCCGGCTCCCAGATGGGAGCTGTGTCCTACCACGACAAAAGGGACAGAAGCTCTCTGGGGCCTCTTTTATAAGGGGAGCCACCCCTTCCTAAGGCTCCACCCTCTCCAGAGTACCTACCTTCTGTCACCCTAGGGCTGAGGGTTTCTGTAAACACACTCGGGGAGACAGAATCAGTGGTGTTGACCTGGCCAGAGAGGGGCCATCCTGCCCCATGCTGCTCATGGCTGGCTGGTTAATTCTCTGACAGCTGGCAGCTGTTGCATTGGCAAGGGTAGTGCGTCTCTGCCATACTCTGTTGCTGCTCACAAAGACCCCACAACTGCAGGAGTGGACACAAGTAGAGAACAACACATGTGTGCGTGTGTGGGGGGCTTCAGCCACAGGTCCCCGAGGTGGTGTGTTTGACACCAGCATGGCATCTACAGCCACACACTGCTCAGCTTCAGCCACTCTCCCACCTCAGCCTCCCGAGTAGCCAGCATTCACACATTTTCCACTAGGTGTTATCTCTTAAGACATCTCAGGAAGATGTTAGGATTTATTACAGAGAAAAACAAAAAAAAAGAGGGCTGTTTTGCCAAGGAACACCTCTTGGGGTGGTAAGGAAGTGGGGCTCACAAACTGTAAATGGGAAGAGGGGAAGATTTTTTGGTCCTGGGGCAGCTAAGTCTGGCCACAGGCCGGGTCTTTCTGTCCTGATCCTAGGGGTGCTGGTCAGGCTGCCCTGGACCTCTGCTTCCTACCCCAGCTCTGCTGTCCCCATGTGACTGCAGCCCATGGGTGGCTTCCCCTGCCACTTTCCAGCATCTCTGAGCTGGGAGGGAGAGGCACCTTGCTGCTCAGGACTTGGTGGCTGCCAGTGACAGAAGGTGGAACTCGCCAGCTTGATGGTGAGATCGGTTAGAGGTGTATCTCACTCTCAGAGTGGTTAGAAATGGCCCCACTGGGTCACCTGTGCCAGAGCGTACTCTGTGTCTGTCTTCTCCACGTCTACATGCAGCCTTCATTTTTGGACAGGCTTTTTCCTCATAAGCACAAAATGGCTACCGCAGCACCATCTCTCTCAGCTGCTTCAGCAAAGCCCTGAGACAGACAGACTGACTGGGTCAGGTAGGAAACCTGAGGCAGGAGTCTCACCAGCCTGGGCAAGTGGGAGGCCAATTTCTCGTCTCAGTCACCTTCTGCTGTTAGAAAACCTCAGGAAGGTACCTCATGCTCTTGTGCTGAACCCTCCCACCATGAGACGCAGCACGCTTGCTGGCGCTGTCCCTGCCTCCACTCCTCAAGCCATGGCTCTCAGGATGTTACCTCGCCTGCTTCATCCGCAGAGGCCCTGCTCTACACCGTCAGCGTCTGGACCCGGGGTACAAGCTCCAGTGTGGTCCCGAGACACACACAGGCCAGCGTGGGGCCTGTGAAGGTCAACTTGCTGTGGCTGTGACAAAACTGTTAAGACTGATGAATGGGAAGGAAGAAGCCTTTACTTTGTCTCATGGTTCCCGAGATTACAGTCTGTGGTTGGGGCCGTTGCTTTTGGGCTTGTGACGAGGTGGAACCTCATGGTGTGTGTGTGTGGAGGGGTGTTGAGAAGCCAGGAAGCAAAGCCAGGGGCAGAGCGACAGAGGCAGAAAGAGAGACATGGGGAGGTCAGCGGGGGTCTAGAGTCCCCTCAGCCTCAGGCACTCACCGCAGGCCATGTGGGTGTGACGGGTCCTGGGTGGAGGCTGACTTCCGCTTAGGAGCTGCAGCCTGGCTGAGGCAGTTGTCCCTGCGGTGTGTCTCCAGGGTTCCTCGAGGGCTTGTCTCCCTCTTGGCTCTTCCCTTGACTTCAGCTTCCCCCACTGTGTCCAGGGCAGCTTCTCCTCTCCACCCACACCCCTACACCATGCTGTCCTGCCTCAGGGCCAATGGACCCTGGACTGAAACCTCTACAAACTGAGCCAAATAAACTTCCCTCCTCTGAGCTGTGGAGCGTTGGGTGTTGCATCTCAGGGACAAGAAAGTGACCAGGAGAGGTCCCACTATCGCCTTCCAGGACAGCCCAGTGACCCGCTTCCTCTGGCTGGGCCCCATTTCCCCTTGTCTAGAGCGCCTGGCAGGTGTCATTAAGCTGGGAACCCAGGAGTAGATCAACTCGCTGAGCAGCCTGCATAGTGCGGACTCTTCCTCCGCCCTGCCTCAGACATAGCTGCCCTGGGGTCCAAGCCTTCTCCATTTGGGCTTTGGGAGGACATCTGGAGCTAGACCCTAACATCCCCAAACAAAAACAAGAGTCACAAAGGAGAAGGGACAGTGGAGACAACTACAGCCACTGCTTCTATGTGACCCTGTGCAGTGGCCTGGGGACTCTTCCCTGTGCCTTCTGCAGAGCTCACCAAGACCAGAATCCTGCCCTGACCACTGCCACCCTGCAGATCAGCCCTGGAAGATGGCACCAGTGCCCAGTCTGAGCAGCGAGGCTCAGCTCCCAGGCAGGGCACCACCAGTGCGGGGCCATGACTTTGGGTTCCAACTGAGGACAGGGGAAATGGGTGCCTCGGCCTCTTGGTGAAGAGATCTGCTTACCTTTCTGATTTTTTTTTTGAGAAAGAGTCTACCTTTGCAGTTTAGGCTGGCCCTGAACTCACTATGTAGCCCAGGCAAGCCTCAGACTCACAACAATCCTTCTGCCGCTGCCTCTGAGTGCTGAGATTACAGGTGTGAGTCACCACGCCCAGCACTATGGTGTGTGGTACTGATTGCTGGTGGATATGAGTCACCACGCCTGGTATTGTTGTATGTGGTTACTGGGGATCAAACCTGGAACCCTGCGCTTGCAAGGCAGGCACCAGAACCACTGCGCTAAATCCCTGGCCCTGCCTTCTGACTCTTGAGTCACAGCTTCAATGTTCCCTCTATAAGACCTCATCCTTGGATCTGCACCAGGTCCCCCACTCCTCAGACTCCTCCTCTACAGCTATGAAATGGGCTTAGGTGCTCCCTGGGTGTCTCCAGTTCCCATGGGACCTATGGCACAGGATCCTGTGTTTATGGGGTGCACACTGAATACATGAACTCACCGATGTATGAGACAAAGCAGGACAGCCACGTCTCCGTGTGTTGCAGTTCTGAGCTCTCAGGGAAGGGGGGCAGATGAGGGTGCAGACCTCAGAGCTGAAGACTTCCTTCTCCCTGCTCCCTTTACAAGCAGCATCATTCCCCAACTCTTCTATCTGCATCCATCAAGACTGGGCAGGAAATTAAAGTGGGCGTCGGGGCATCTGCAATAAACAGTGCAGGCCCAGGACTGTGGGTATCGGCAGGAGGAGCAGAAAGCCTTCGCCTCCGTCTCTAAGGAGGGGGATCAACCCAGACACTGCAGACAAGCTTGACGATTCCAGCTCCAGATATGGGAAGGAGAGATGGTGCAGAGAAGAGGGCAGAAGCAGGGATATGAAGCCCGTGCTGAGAGGGCTGGTAGCCCCCAGGTCAGCGGCTCTCTACGGCTGCAGACCCCCCCACCTCGGTTTCCACATGAGTCAGAATGTGTACATTGCTCTGATCTTTACTCTGTCTCTCTCCCCATTGATTTAAGGGTTTCCTCCTCTGAGCTGCTTGAAGCTGTCTCCAAGAGTGCTCTTCTTGTTTGACGTAGACATTTGTTCCCAAAAAGCCTCATGGCTGGTGGTGAGGCTCAGTCTAGGAAGTGACCTGCACTGGACACAAATTGCAGCAGCCACCAGTGCTTTGAGCTACGCCAAGGTCACCCTGGAGTGGAGACTGTGTCTCTCCATCGCTGGTTCCTTCGACAGAGACAGAGTTGATCATATGTCCCCAGCCCAGGAAGGAAGCTGGAAGAGTCTGAGGAAGCCTCAGTTCAAGGCTGTGGGACACCTGGCTCTTGGGCTTTGGCCAGAGTGTGAAACAGGTTATCTCTCCTTTACACTGTCTCCTCTGGAGCATTTGGTTCCAGCATCCTCCTGTTGTTTCTCTGCTTCTCCAGCTGTGCAGGTTGGAGTCAGGCGAGGCAGTACACACCTGTAACCCCAGCAAGACTCCACCCCAGCATGACCAGGATCTTCACTCCACTCTGCTCTCACTGGAGCCCCCTCCCTTGGCTTTGGGAGTTTGGGGAACTATCCTGCAAGTTGTCTCTGCAGGCCAGTGCCTTTCAGTGGGGTGGCTCCCCGGCTGCCCAGCCTTGCCTGTCTATGCAGGTGCTGCCCAGTCCTCACACTGTGAGGACTCCAGCTCTGGCCTCAGGCCCCCAAGCTGGGAAAGCCGCACCCCCGACCCTGACTCTAGCCCTGCAAGCTCAGCAGTCTGGACTGGTCTGGCCTGGTCGCACCTCCTGGCCTTCACTTGCTGTGTTGCTTCTGCTCACACTGACCTAAAGACCAGTTCCTCCCACAGAGACCTTTTGGGACTAGCTGCCCAGACTCCATTCTCCCCAGTGGAGCTGGCAGGCTTTGCAAAGCTAATGAATATGCAGAGGAGAAAGGCAGATAGTGTGGACTAACCAGCTCACTCCTGGGCCACATGAGCTTTGTGACCTTGGCTAAGTCAGTCTCTCTGCATTCTAGTTTGCTCCTCTAAGAAACACAAAGCATAAGAACATATGCCCTGGAGTGGCAGGGAGAATTCTGTGACTGTGGTAGCAGCAGATTCCATGCCTGACCGCAGTAAGTCAGCTTCTGGCCATCCAGGGCTGTGTCTCCCTCGTTATACCTTGTTCTATGCCCTGCTTAGAACCTCATTTTGTAAGATGTGGCCTAAGCTTTTTTTTCACACATTGGGATCAGCTCATTGATCCCCTGCTAAGTGATTTACTGTTCGAGACTGCAAGGCCAGAGACGGAGCAAAGGTTAAGACGCTGTGGCTGGTACCTGGGGAGACACATGTGCAGCTGGAGGGAACAGGATGTGCAGGAAAATGGTCCTCACAAGCTCAAATGCACTGCAAACACTTCTGCCCGATGAACACCTCACAGTAGCTGTGGCCGGAATGCAGCTGCAATTTGTCCTGAGGAGCCTTCCTGTTGGAAAATCACTGCACGGTGTGAAACATGGGGGACCTCCTCTCTCCCCTTTTATTCAAAGCACCTAGGAGTCTAGTGGATAGTTAACATACCCTAAGACAAAGGGAGAGGAGGAGAATCCATCCCAAGGCCAGTCTTACTCCCAGATGACCCAAAGGGCCGAGGACAAGCCAGTGCTCAAAACACCACAAAATATGCGACGACGTACAGCAGATTGTTGTCACACACGTGCCTTCTGTCGTGGGAAGGCTAGTGTTGCTCAGCAGAGAGCTTCGTCTCCTCCTAGTGCCGTGCACAGTGCCCCAGCTCACAAACCCTGACTACTCTCGGTCTCGGGTGCCCTGCATGCCCAGTAGGCTTCAAGACTTGAAGCTCAGGCCAACAAAGGGGGCAGCAGGGCCTGAGCCCTGGTCTCTGTGTAGGAAGGCCCAGGCTCTCTTCACCAGGCTAAGGTTTACCCATTCTGCCCTTTTCCCCCAGAGCAAGCCCAGGTCTGCATGGTTCCAAAGACACCACCGTTGCAGAGCATGTGGTCTGGTCAGGGGCATAATGGGCTTCAGCCTCTGTCCCAGGACCTGGCAGAGGAAGGCAGTGCAGACAGGTCCGGATGCCAGAGGCAAGCATAAGGAAAGAGGATGCAGGGAAAGCCGAGGGTGAGCCTGGGCAGCCCGGCAACATGCCTTTGAGACCGTGTGTGTGTTATAGGAATGAAAGAGACCCACTGACTGCACCTGGCAGTCCCCCTGGCCAGGGAGGGGCTTCCAGTCAGCTGGGTGCTGCTAGGGCAAGACTATCTGACAAAGGTGTGCAGTGAGCAAAGATGACAACTGAGGAGGCCGGCGGGAACCCAGCAGAGGTCTGCTGCACCAGCACAATTAAGCTTCTTTTCTTTTTTTGCAGTACCAGGGTTGGAACTCAGGCCCTTGTGCTTCCCAGGTAGGCCTGGTGCCACTTGAGCTAAATCCCCAGCAAGCTTCTCTCCTTCTCCCTGCCCAGGATCACAGCGCCGACTCTCCTTGCTGCTGACAGCTAGCTGGACCAGGCAGCCCAAGTCCATGGGTTTCCAAGTGGTGTTTTCTCCACCTTCCCTCTCCTCTCTTTATCTGTCCTCCCATTCACAGATGAAGCTCCTCTCTCTACATGAAAACAGCATGCCAACAGTGGACTTGGCATCTCTGCGATACTCTGACCCTGGACTCTATCTCCTGTGAGCGACACTGAATTGCTCCTGGAGACTCTGAGAACAGTCTGTGTCTCTCTCTGCTCCACTTGCTAGAGGCCTCAGGTATACCCCAGTCCCAGCCCCAGCCTCCCTGTCAAAGGTGCTAAGAAGCACCAACAACAGAGATTAGGGCGTGGCAATCACGGACATCCAGGCTGCAAGCCCTGAACACGGCTCCCAAGTCCCGCACCTGGGACCAATCAGAAAGCGCTATCCTCAATTCTACTGGCACAAAATCAAGCTGGTTTTTGAAAGAATGGCCTATATCTGACGTCAATCTGAACAAAAGACTTTTGCCATTACTTTGTGGTCACTGTGAACTCTCAGTAGCCCACTCTCTGGAAATCTTTAATAAATGTAAAACTTGCTGCCTTTTTCATGCATCTTGTCCAATTCTTTGTTCAAGGCACCAAGGACCTGGAGAGTCTACAGAACCCAGGACTCTGGAGCAGCACCTTCGGATCACTATGAAGACCTGTGATGACACTGGGCCACCTGAGTAAGGAAACTAGTATCCCCAACTAAATATCTCTAATATCTCTGCAAACTCCTTATTTCCACGATTCTGGGTAAACATCTTAGGGGTTTGTGTCCGATATCCAATAATCTCTTTATAGATTAGCTAATTTAATTCACACTGGACTATTTGAAGTAAACAAGACTTTATTCCCATTTGGAAACTGAAGCAGAGAGAGTTTAAGAAACTTGCCCAGGTTCACTCAGCCGGTAAGTAGGGACGCACTGACTCCAACTCAGGAAGCTGGATTCTTTGAAGAGACTATATTCCCAGAAGCCTAAATATGTGACGTATCCAGGAAAAGCATTAAAACCACTAACGTTAACATAACTTATAGGCCTGGGATTTAGCTCAGTGGTTTTATTGTCTGCCTCCTAAGTACAACGTCCAGTACCGAAAAAAAAAAAAATTCACATTTCATGTGACTTTTTTGAGAATTTACTAACTAATGTGTTTAAAGCAACAGAGCCTGGCGTAGGCTTTCAACCAGAACTTCCATTTTTTTAGTTTTGTCTGAACCATGAAGACATTAGAACGTACTTCACCCTCCATATCCTCCAGGACAAGGCCATTTCCTATACCAGCCTTCTTTGAGCGTCCTAGGTAAAGGCAGTCATAGTCCGACCTTCTAAAATTGGCATTCACATCACTCTCTCCCCTGTTCAAAATGACCTCACCATTTGGTGTCACTTATCACTCAGACCTTCTCAAGATGGCGGCAGAGGTGGTGCCGACCACGTGACACTCTCAAGATGGCGCCAAAGACCGTAAACTCACGGAAGCTTAGCGTCACCGTCAAAGGCTCTTCCGGGTGCCCCAACTGGTAGTTTAAGGGGTCTGCAGTGGAGCGTACTGGCTGTGGGGCGTCCGGCGTTAGCATGGACCGCAGGAAGAAGCCTTTGGATGTCACAGCGTCCTCGGTGAGTGCTCCGGGTTTCCAGGCCTCGGACATCGTGCAGGCCCAAGCGCGCGTGTGGCGGAGTCCCGGCCGGGTCCGGTCCGGATGCCATGGGCCTGCTGGTCCGAGGCGTCGCCTGGGACCCTGCTGGTGACAGAACAGCGTGGGCCAGGCCGGTGTCGAGGTGTCGGGGTCTCGGTCCACTCCTCATCCAGCGCCGACAGGGCTGGGAGCCGAGCGCACAGGCAGAGCGGTGGTCCTGATCTTTCCGGGCAGAAAGCGGTTTGCAGTTGCGCCGGTCAGAGCTCCCCTTCCAAAATTCAAGTGTAGCTTTAAACTAGGGATTGTGTGGCCAGAAGATTGATACAGACTCGAGAGGAAGGGTGGAAGTGTTCAGAATTTATTTATTGTTGTTATTATTTTTGAAACAGAGCCCAACTGTAGATTTAGACTGTCCTTGGACTCACTCGGGGCCCAGGCGTGGCCTTAAACTCGCAGCGATGCTTCTGCCTCAGCCCCTGACTGCTGGTGCCACCACTCCTGGTCGTTTTGAAGAATTTAGAATAGTAGGTCTTGGAATGAAACTGACCTTTAAAATCCGTACCTGCTTTGCTTTTAAATTGACTTCTTCCAGAATAGAAATCATCAAATTTATTTTTATTTTCCTTAGCTGTCAGTTGGTGATAAATACCTGAATTACAGATACCTGGCAATGTAAGACGTGCTGAGGGGTGAGGAGAGCATTCCCCCAGCGTCCGATTCTCTGCCTGGTCCTCCCTTCCCCCTTTTAAACCCGGAGATTCAGCGCAGTTTATAGAGTCTCTGTCCCAGAGATCAAACTTGGAGATGTACTCAGCTTAGAACTTTGATCACCTGGACGGAAGGGAGGGCTTTGTATCCGAACTTACCTCCTACCCTGTTCCACTCAAATGTCTTTTTGTGTGGTAGTGGGGATTGAACCCAGAGGTTTTGTACTGAGCTATGTCCCTGGCTGTGTGTTTGTTTGTTCTGCTTTTTTTTTTTTAATCTTTATTGGTACATTAAATATACACATCATGATTGTACTCCATAATGGGGATTTGTACCAGTATAAGACACAACTTAATTCTCATTTTTTCCCATAGCCCTACCCACCCTACACCCCCACATATACATAAAATTTGTTTCCTTACTTTTTTTTTTTTTGAAACTCTCTCAAGTTCCCCAGTTACCTGATTGGGCTCAAACTTCAAATCCTCCTGCCTCAGCTTCCCAGAGTGTGGGTGTGAGCCACAACACTTCTCTTCTAATGTCATTTTTTCTTTGAATTTCTTTATATCTTACTAGTATTATAAATTACCTTTCTTGCTTAGTTGAGGCTCTTGAAGGCAGGGAGATCGGCTTAGTGTTTGTCTCCCGGCCTTCACTTTCATGCAAGGTGCTCAACTATTGGCTGAAGGAAACATTTCCTGACGTTATGGCGTGATGAAAGGGCTCCGTTAGTGTCGTTCAGTGGAGGAGCTGCGGGATGTTGGGTGAACCTGGGTGGGAAAGATGCAAGTGACATTGATTTCCTTTGCACTTTTGCCCCTCCCCCTTAACCCATGGCGTGGATGTGTATGTTCAGTAGACTAGGATGAAGTGATACTTCAATTTTCTAGATTTCTCCAACTACACATTGACTTTTGTGCCCATTTAGAGCAAATTGAAATCTTTGCTTTGGGAACTGCACTGATATATTGATCCATCAACTGGTAGACCTGAATAAAATAATTGATTTACTTTTCTTGATTTTATTCTAGTTGGTAGATCTAAAGGCCGAACTCTTCCGAAAACAAGAAGAATTCAAGCAAGAAAAACTTCTTAAAGATTCTGGAGTTTTTGGAAAACCAAAGACAGCTAATAAGGTAAAAATATGACCTGATTATCCATATTGCATCCACATGGGAGAAGTCTACAATACTTATGCTTTGAGTGTGTCAGTGGTGTCTGTACATGTAGATATTAAGGAAAAAAATCTTTGTCCAGTATTTAGGTGCCTGCCTGAGTGTGTTAAATATTAAAATAGGAATTACTAGTTATTTAAAGGCTTACCATGAATCTCTTTTGCAGTCTTTTTGGAAAAAGGCATTGGAAGATTACTTGTTACTAGATGCTGTGTAGGCAAACAGTAACATAGTAGGGCCCTGAAGAGTTGTAAATAGTTTTTTAATTGTATGATTAATGGTCTCTGGAGGCTGGAGATTTAGCTAAAGTGGTACAGCGCCTACCTTGGAAGCACAATGAGTTTGATCCCTGTTATTGACCAGGAAAAAAAAAAAAAAGTAATAGTTTCTGGTATTTGTAGTATTACTGTTGGGACAAAGTCCCACCAAGACAATCTCTCAGGACACGACATGATTTTAAAGTCCAAGAGCTTTATTACCCAGCTGAGGGCCATCCTTCTATGCAGAGGAAGGCGGCGAGTTAGACTAAGACACAGTATTAAAGGCAAAATCTGTTACCTCCCTCCACCTATTACTAAGAGGTTTCTGTGCAGGAGTGATGAGATCATTCTATTGTTAAAGTGCAAGAGCAAGTCGTTATAGAAGCCAATAGTAACAATTAGGGTCACTGGTTACTGTAGAATAGTACATTTAAAAACATACAATCATTGCTGCTTGCATCCTTGGGTGCGCATTTCCCAAGGAGACAAGTACCGTGTACACAGGAAAGTTACAAAGTGGAGTTTTTAACAAAATAGCTGTTTTTATGTCAAGTTGAGTCTCACAGTACTAATCCTTTGCAATAGTACATTTTCTTTTTTTAAAATAAAATTGATTGTATTGGTACATTGTATATACACATTATGATAACAATTGACATTGATAGTTTGTACCAGTACATGACATGAGTTAATTCTCATTTTTTCCCATCCCCTGCCCTCCCTACAACCCCCACTTCCTATATACATCAGCTTTGTTTCCTTTTTTACCATCAGATTTTTTCTTTTCTTTATTTACCTCTACTTGCTTCTCCCTTTGAATATTTTCTTAGTATTTCACAATATATATCATACGTTAGAACTCATTTACATCTTCAGTCTCTTTTTTTTAGGGTTTTTTTGAGACAGAGTCTCGCTTTTGTGGTTCAGGCTGGCCCTGAGCTCAGCCTCAAACTCACATCACAGCAATCCTCCTGCCTCTGCCTTCCGCGTGCTGGGATTACAGGCTTGAGCTGCCACGCCCCGCACTGTGGTATGCGGTACTGGTTGCTGCTGGGGTGAGTCTCCACGCCCAGTATTGTTATGTGGTTACCGGAGATTGAACCCGGGTCCTTACACTTGCAAGACAGGCGCCGGAACCACCGAGCTAACTCCCCGGCCCCTACATCTTCAGTTTCTCATATCAGAGAAAATGTGGTATTTACACATCTGTAACTTATTTGTTTCACTTCTGAGTATATCCTCAAGGTATGTCCATTTGAGTATAAATGACTCGTTTATCATTCTTTATAATACTTCATTTTTTAAAAAAGCATATCTTTTTTTCATTTTTTGCAGTTGTACATTTTCATTAGTCTTGAATTAGGGTGTGAGCATTTAGGAGGTTCAGTAAGTCTGCAGTGGTCTAAAGGAGCTCATCCACCACAGTTCACAGTGTAGGGCCTTTCCGCCCCAGTGGCCCGTTGGAAGAGCAAGCTGTCCCATTGGTCCTGAAATCTAATGCTCTCCTCCTGATGTACAGCAGCTTAACTTTGTCTCATCTGTTTGGATTGTTCTCCAGAAACCGAGTATCTGGAGCAAGCAGAATACAGGAGTTTCAAATCGGGCCGAGAAGGATGCAGAGCAGAAGATTGAGGAACAGAAGACTTTAGACAAAGCGAGGTACGGCTGGCTCAGCTCTGAAAAACGTGGTTCTCTTTGAAGCCACCCACACCCACATTCTCATTTTACTCATTTTGATTTTTAAATTTGATGTCCAGCGCCAGTCCAGCCAAGAGTTATGTCAACATGAACACAGTTTCCCTGACACCTGAGAGGTGCTGGCTCCAAGTCCCCTTTTCTGCACATAACAAAACCAGGGCACTCGCATTCCTCACGTAGCAAGGCAGAGCATCCGCAGGTGACCCACGCAGTCTCCCGGGAGTCTGAAGTTCTCTAGACAGTTGGTGTTGATGCCGCCCAGGCGCTCTATAACCAACCGCCTGCTGCCACGTTTGGGAGTGATGACAAGGAGCAGTCTGTGCACTTTTGCTACACACACAACTGCCTCGGGCCCAGCTGCAGGGGACGTGCCAGCGGCTGCGGCTGTTCGTGTAGGTGTGCTTGGTTCCCAGCTGGGGCTGTGGGAGGGGAGCTCTGGCTGTGGAGGCCAAGTGTCCTTAACCACAGTATGATTCCCAAGCTAGCTGTTGTTGGTTCCGAGGATGACACAGAGTCCTGCTTTGAGCTCTCAGTAGTCCCCGGTGACATCGATGGGGTGTCTTTATTTCTGTCTCTGGCACTCACAGGGGTGGAAGCTGAGGCTCTGGCATGTGTGGCACGTTCCCCTCTGAGCTTCACCTGCAGTTCCAGTGACACATCTTGTGTCGCGTGGTGTGCTTTGGGGCTAGGGCTAGGACTTCAGCCCTTAGAGACCCAAACTTTTCCCCAAAACCAACAGAATGAGTGAAAAAAGGTGAAAGGAGAATACAGTGAGAATACAGTGTTTCTATACTTTTTGCTAAACTCACCAGTTATCTTTCACACTGACTTTCTGTCCCTCCTTTCTGTTTTTCCTCTCCCCCCTTTCTCCCTTTCCCTCTAATTCCTCTTCTGCTTTTCTCCCTGCTTTCCTGTCTCTGTCTCTCTGTCTCACACACATATATTTTTAAGTGTCAGAATATTTTACTGCCGACCATTTCAGCATACATGTTGTTACCACAAGGACATTTTACATGACCACCACATAGCTCTCCTACTCAGGAAAGTGAACACTGACGAGACAGTAGTATTTATTGCTCAGTCTTAGTTCAGGTTTCTCCTGACCCAGGACAGTTGTGTCCTTTGGAGTGTTTTCAGTTCAGGATTCAGAGACTCCGTGCAGTTCTCCAAGCTCTCAGTCCCTGCGGTGTAGAACCGTGTGGTTTGCTTTACTTTGGCATTTTGAAGCCACCCAGGGCTGCTGTTTTGCACAGAGTAGGGTCACAGGAATTTTCTGGTGAGATACTGTGGTTTTGTTCTTCCCCTGGAGCCTGGCTGAAGGCTTAAGTCAGCGCAGGTCTTGGTTGGGGACAGTAGGGCTCACGTAGTCAGGTGCCCACAAGTGGGGCCGTGAAGGTCTCCCCAGTGCAGTACCTGCAGTACCTGCGCTGGGAAGTGCGAGGGTCCCAGCTTCACCTGAGTTGTGACATCAGTGTTTCAGGCTAATGATGTTGATTCTGTCATCGGTCTGGGTTGTGGCACACCTGTCGCTATCTGGCATTCTTCTGTGAGGAGGAAGGGGTGTCCCTCTTATCTGTCCTATGGCCTTTGTGTTTGGACATGCTGCACGGTAAGAGCTGCCCTTGCAGAGCATGGTGGCTATGGTTGCTCAGCGCTTTTGGGGTGATGTAGGTGAGTGTGGCATAGTCCTCAGAAAGAGAGGAAGAGGAGGAGGTGACAGGGCCATGTGTCTGACTGGTCTCACAATGGCTCTTTCGGGCAGGACTGCTCTGTGTCTCCTGTCTATGGGGACTGAGGCGCTGAAAAGATAATAACTTGTCTCAGCTGGGAGACCCAGGGACTTGTCAGCCTCAGGACACCATTTGAATTGAAGTTGCTTAGCCAGGTGTGGTAGCAGGAGGTTAAGGCAAAAGGATTGTAAGTCTGAGCTCAACCCAGGGAATCCTGTCGCAAAATTAAAAATGAAAGAAGGGCTGGGGCCGTAGCTCAGTGTGAAGGCCCTGGATTTAATCCTCAGTACTCTAAAAAAGAAAGGAAAGGAGAAAGTGGGGTCAGGAACTGGCCCTCTGTGAGTGTGTGTGACATTCCCGAGCGAGAGCCCTGTGAGCTCTTCGGGGGCTGCCGCTCTGATGTGAAGCTGGTGCAGTGGAGCTTGAGACCCTGAGAGGTGCTCCTGGGCCTCACCCTGCCCGCTGCGCTGCAGGGCCCAGGTGTCCCCCATGGGCAGTGCTGCGGCCCTCAGTGCTCCCAGGGCGCCCTCATGTGTCCAGCAGTGCCCCTCCTATTGGAGTGATTCTGCACTCAAGCATCGCTGGCTCTTTAACCCAGCCTGTACTATTAAAAAGTCCCCAGAGACAGTAGCAGAGGCCACCTTGTTGAAATGCCAAAATCATCTTTGAGTATTACGTGATGAACAAAGTACCCTCCCCTTCTTAAAACAGGCATTAGCATATGTGCAAAGCACCAATAAAATGTTGATCT
The DNA here is from genome assembly GCA_004026965.1 of Petromus typicus. Lineage (NCBI taxonomy): Eukaryota > Metazoa > Chordata > Mammalia > Rodentia > Petromuridae > Petromus > Petromus typicus. The sequence goes on along the minus strand of PVIR01005679.1, from coordinate 21,865 downwards.
CTAAGTCCCTGAGTGAAGCCTAATGAGCCACAAGCGATTGATACCTGAAAACATTGACGCCAAGGTTTGCTTGGAATGTGCTGACCCTGTTCAGAGGTTGCCATGGCAGCGTTTGTGTTTACATACGTGTCTCTGGCGAGTAACTTAACTTCTGTTGCCTTTAGCTCAGAAGGTAAGTGGCTAGAATGGGAACTTAGTTCACTCCTCCTCAGTCAGATACTCACCTGCTGCCACTGCGCCTGGGTGTGGCTTCTGCTGGGACCCAGTAACCAGTGATGCCCCAGAGGACATGGTGCCACCCTCGTCTGCCCCCTTAGTTGCTCAGCAGAACTGCTTGTGCCCTCTTGTCAGGCCAGGGGGCATCAGTAAGAACACTTCTAATCCCTGTCTCTTTCTCTCTTAGGGAAAAATTGGAAGAAAAGGCCAAATTATATGAGAAAATGACTAAAGGCGATTTTCTAGGTAAATACAACAATATATTTATATTTCTTTATCTTCTGTAATTCATAGATATTTTTGACATCGTGTTGTGAAGATCACTGAGAAATTTCAGAGATCAGATCAAAATATGGTATGTGCAGCTTGTGGCTGCACAGACAGAAGAAACATTGGTCCCTGACTGATCATGCTGGGGTCTGGGCAGGAGCAGGAGGGAGAGGACCCTGGATGAGTCTGTGCCTCTGCCCTCAGCACAGTGGCAGGGGACGAGGAGGAGGGCTGGGCCACAGTCACGGTTGCCATCTTCTCTCCTGTGCTGTGAGACAACACAGCCATGTGGTGTCAGGCAACACAGGGCTAACAGTGTCTAATGTCACCTGGACAGGTCCGAAGACCTTTCTGTGTGCAGGTGACACACCTGTTGACACAGGGCCTGCCTCATAACTGTGTTGGGGGAGTTGGGTTGATAAGGGTTCCAGCATTACCTTTTGTTTCCATTTTTCCTGCTTTCAACTTTATTTCTGTGATGGGCTTGTACAGTCATACCACTGAACCTCCCTTTCCTCAGACGCCCAGAAAAAAGAAACCCTGTTCATAGTGAGATAGGAGAGGCAGAGGCCATGTGTGTTGTGCTGCTGGAGAGAGGAGGGCTGTGTTCAGGGCATCTCCTGGGGACCCCCGGGGTCTCTGCCAAGGGTCCTTCTGAGCTGTGGAAGCCTAAGGAAAGACCTGCCAGGAAAGCGGGGAGCCCCAGGGCTGCCGAGCTCCCAGGCTGGTAACCAGCAGGTAGAGCGCAGATCTCAGCCAGCCAGCAGACCCTCTTCCTGTGCCTGGGGCAGGCACTCCTGTTCTGCATCTTCCCCTTGAGGCCTTTTGTGGCTCAGTTCTTCTGATTCAGAACCTACTTTCATTGTTGACAAGCCAGGTGCAGAGGAATCTGTGCAGGTCAGGTCTTGGAGCCTTGGGTGTCACCTCTGTAAGATAGTGACACTGCTACCTGAATGTGTGAGCCTCATAGCTGTTCCTGACTGCTTAGCTGTCCTCAGGGAGGAGCCTGGCACGAATGCAGCCCAGACCCTCACCCACAGTGCCTTGCTCATGTGGCTCCTAGACTGCTGTGTTGCCCCAGGCAGACAGTGGCTCACAGTCCTGAGACTTGTGGTGCTGGCTCCGGGCCTTGTTGGGAGATGAGGCTCCTTGGTGACTGCTCCCCATCTGCCGCCTCCACTCTGCCTCCCACACTGCAGCAACCCAGGCCGCTGTGCAGAAAGGCCAGAGACACCATAATGGGAAGGGCCGATGTCCTCTGGTGACAGGAGAGCCACTGTCCTCTCTGCTCCTGCAGCATGTGTCAGCTCAGCATGGCAGTGCTGCTCTCTTGGACCCTGGCTCAGTGAGGCATCAGGTTTTCAGTGGTGCGTGGTTCCCGTGTTCCCAGCTTCCCTTCAAGCCATTCCGCTCTGTTCCGTGGTGGTTTTCTGCTCTGCACTGAGGTCAAGTTTTGTGTCCTAGATGAAGAAGTGGAGGATATGTACCTCGTGGACTTTACCCAGAAGATCATAGACAAACGCAGAGAAATGGAAGCACTGGGGGCCAATAGAGAGCCCCAGAAGGCGGACAGTGGGGATGAGGAGGATGATGTTCCTGGTGGAGATGTGCCCCCTCCTCAAGACCCCAGTGAAGAGTGGTGGGTACCCGTGGGCGCCCGCTCAGGGAGCCTGTTTGGCTGTCACCAGTGTGTTTCTCCTTGCTCCCCTGCACTTCCTGTCTGCTGAGAGCTCTCGAGGCTGGGTGCTGTGGCCGCTGCAGCTGTAGAATAAGTAACTCTGATGAAGAGGTACCCGCACTAATGAGAAATGACTGAACCTGCCTTGTGCCCAGCATGCTGGCAGGCCTGGGCACTGGGTGATGATGTCGTGCCCATTGAGACAGAAGCCTGGTGCTCTGTGGCCCGCGCGCTTTGACCTATGACCTGGCACAGATCTCATGGAGAATCCCTGTTTCCAGCAGAAGGAGCTCAGGCTGGGCATAAAGCCCTCCTGTGGCAGAGCTTCTTTCTAGCAGTGAGGAAGAAAGTCATGGGCCTTGGGCAGCCTGAGTACCACCTCCTGGTGCCTTGTGGTCTCGGCCAAGCTTTTGGCTTTGTATTTTTTTGGTACCAAGGATTGAACTCGGGAGCTTGTGACTTTCCAGAGGCTGTTTTCCTCCCCTGTGAAGCAGAAGATGCCTGGGTCCCCGGGTCCTTTATCTCATTCTCTTCCAGGATACAAGGTGTGCTGGGCTTTGGTCAGCTTTGTTCTTGAAGTCTGGCTGCATTCTGTCCACACGAGGTAAAGGGTGAAGAACTGAACCAGTCTTTCCATGCAGAGACACAAGACCCTGTAGCCATGGGCTGACATCTCTGCCAGTGATGATGCTACTCTGACGCTGGTGCAGTGGAGCTTGAGACCCTGAGGAAGGTGCTCCTGGGCCTTACCCTGCCCCCTGCCCTGCAGGCTCAGGTGTCCTCATAGAGCTTTGGTGCTCCTGAGGGTACTCTCATCTGCCCAGCAGTGCCCTTGTCCTCAGAGTGAGGCAGGCGTCTACTTCCTTCTAGAAGCTCCTGAGAAGTCAAGATCTGTTTAATGGGTGTCTGGCTTCCTGCTGTAAAGACCAAAGACAAGAGCACCAGCCTTCTGCATGCACCTTTTCTCACCCCTGTTCATCACTGAACTTGGGGCCATTCAACATGCTTCGGCTTCCCAGTCCGCCCTTGTGCTTTTCACTGGCACAGGGTAGTTAGGCCTCATGGCCAGGAAAAGGTCTGAGCCAGGAGTTGGCAGTCTACCCTGTGTTAGTGTCCCTGGAAGCACTGAGGCCTTCTGAGTGGTGAAGGTGTAGGGACTCCGGCCTGTCCCCCTGGCTTGGTGTGGTGAGCGGCGGCTGTGCTGTCCTCTGTTCAGCTGGAATCTGTGTGTCTGGGAGGCCAGCGCCCTGGGATCTGTGCGGAAGCAGCAGAGGCTTGAGCAGAACTCTGGATCCCTTTTCAGAGGCTCAATGTCTCTTCTGAAGCTGTTGCTTATTAACATCTGTGTAATTACAAGGCATATGCCAGTAATGTGAGGAGATTGCGGACAGCTGAAGGTGTCGGGACCACCAGATGGTGAGGAAGATGGACCACAAGCAGTTTTGACACTTTCTTGTTTTTAAATTAAGCTCCAAATTTGTAACTGCTTGTAAAATCCTTTCAGTAGTTCAGTCCCAGGTGGCGGAAAGTCTTCCAACAAAAATACTATAAATAATTACGCAGACCATCTGGCTTGATGGTTTTGTCCCCATTCACTTAAAAGAAGAAAAAACTGTCTTCTGTAGTTAGAGGTTTTATTTCTTGTGATAATCAGCCATGGGACATAGTGATGGATTTCCAGATGTTCGGTGTCTAAATCATGGGCCAGCAGTTGGAATCAGCATTACTTGGAAAGGAAGGAATTGCCAAGCAAATGAAGCCCTCCCCTGGGCCGTGTCTGAGCCAGACCATCATCCCTGCTCGTGATTATTGGTCCCGCTGCATGCTGAGCACCTGCTGAAAGTGGTGGAAGGTTCTGTTTTGCAATTTCAAAAGAACAGCCTTACTGCATCACAGTGCAGGAGGTTTTCCTGCAAGCTGCCCGTGTAGCCCGCCTGGGAAGTAGGCACTGTTGTTATCTTGCCCTGCCTGTGTCCATGTTGAATTTGGGCAAAGACAAGTGCCATGATGCTTCACTTCTGATGAAAAGAGTCTGAACAGTGCTGTGACTTACTTTAGGAATTTTTTTTTTTTTTGAGACAGGGTCTATCTTTGTAGTTCAGACTGGCCCTGAGCTCACTATGGAGCCCAGGCCAGCCTCAAACTCACAGCAATCTTCCTGCCTCTGCCTCCAAGTGCTGGGATTACAGGTGTGAACCACCACGCCCAGCACTGTGGTATGTGATTACCAGGGATCAAAATCAGGGCTTTGCTTTGCAAGGCAGATGCTAAAACTACTGAGCTAAATCCCTGGCCCCTGCATTAGGAAATTTTTAACTCCTTGGGAGAAGGTGTATGAATTGGAAGAAATAAAGGAAAGGGTAAGAATCTAGACCTGAAAAGACGACGGTGAGCAGAAAGCATCTGGGATGCAGAGCGAAGTTGTTCAGTGTTGATAAAACATGTAGGATGATCTAAAATAGTTTAAAGGACATGTTTAGGAGTCGAGATAGGACCAAGGGTATATCTCAGCAGCACAGGAGCCTGCCTGATAAGTATGAAGCTCTGAACTTGACTTCCAGCACCAAGAAAAGGTCATGACAAATTTCTGTGTCTGGAATTAGAAGTGTAAGTGATGAATGGCTTTTAGTTGCAAAGGTAAGGTTTGCAGAGCACCTGTGGAGCCTCTGCGTGGGCCTCTGACCTGTGCGCAGCCTGTGTGGGGTGGTGTCTTGGGCTGCGGTGCCTCTGCTGCTGAGTCCTCGTCCGTGAGCGTGCGCAGCTTGCCGCATGGGCACAGCCTTTTCACGCCTTCCCACTTTCGCTGCAGGGTGGATTATGTGGACTCCTTGGGACGATCCCGGCGCTGCATGAGAAAGGACTTGCCAGACCTGCTGGAGATGGACAAGAACCTTCAGGGGAGACTGTAAGTTGTGGATACGCACACTTTGCCTGGCCTGAAATGTGGCCCACGCGTCATTTTGTGCAGCAAGCTGCTTTAAGATGATTATCACGCATGCTTCTGTAAGGTATTGTCCTGGTGGACAAGAAGTTGTCGGAGCAGCATACCCACACACCGTAGTCCACACTCGGGACAGTCTCAATGGTTGACTGTCCTTTTTTCAGTTTGATTATCCTTTGGTGAGGACTCTTGCTGTGTTGCCCAGGTGGCCTTGAACTCATGGACTTGAGCAGTCCTGCGTCAGCCTTGCAAGGTGGTGGGGACCACAGGCAGGATGGCTGTGATGGCCCAGGCCGCATAGCTGCTTGGAACAATGTCTTATTACAGTCCCAAGTAGAGACAGAGCACAGGCCAGCCCAGCAGCAGCCCTCAAGGTGTGGACGGACACACCTTGAGAAGAGGCGCTGGCTGTCTTAGCCCTGATCTCGGTCAGGCAGTTGCTAGCTTCTCACTTTTTTCTTTACACTTCTTGGAAGTCAGGGCTTGTGTTAAACACTAAGTTTTGTGAGGCCTATGGCAGACCCACAGGATGACTTGCTAAAACTTCCCGGAGGAAGAAGCTCTTTTGCAGCTTCTGTGCCTTCCTGCTTCCTCAAACACAGAAACCCCGGACTTCTGCAGGTCAGGAGGCCTCTGGCGAGAGCTGGACCCACCTCCCACCTCGGCACCTCAGCCCTAGACTAGGTGCTGAGTTCAGAGGTGGGTCCCCTTGTGCTGGCAGGGAGTCCCAGCCAGGTTTGAGGAGGGAGAGCAGTGTAGTGGGCTTCTTTTCCTGGTAGAGATAGCTAAAGACCCTGCCGGGACCATGTTCCTTACTGCGGCGCTCACCTGGCGGTGATGTGTGTCCTTCCCTCTCTGGCTAGTTTCGTGAGTCCTGCTAATGAGAAGACGCTGCTGTCGGAAGACATGAGGAAGGAACTTCAGCGCCAGCAGTGGGAGGAGGAGGAACGGGAGGCCCTGCGGAGGCCCGTGGGTCCCGTGCACTATGAGGACATCCGCGAGAACGGTATCTTGTTTTCTGAAGTGCTGACTGTGAGGCAGTATGAAAGAGAGAAGTCACCCAGCACACCCCAGACAGACACAGAGGGTTCTGCCCCGCTGGCTTCCCAGCCGAATAGTCCATACATTGAGATGATTTTCTAGTAGAGGGCTGTGAATCTTGCGGGCTCCTCCCCAAGCAAAGTGCAGGCGGGCGGGGAGGAAACCTATGGTCTTTGCACCAGCTTTGCTGCTGCTACTGCTGCATTTACCACTTCACTGCCTTTTACTCTTAAACTTGTGCATGCATTGTGCTTCCTGCTTTGGTAGGAAGTGCACCCTGAGTGTCGTTACTGATGAGGAAAATGTAATCTTCTGTACAATTTCACTCATTCCAGAGGCCCGGCAACTTGGTGTTGGGTATTTCGCCTTTGCCCAAGACAAAGAGCTCAGAAACAAGCAAATGAAAACTCTGGAGATGCTACGGGAGCAGGTACACGTGTGCTCCATGGGTGGGGGCGGCCAGTGCTGAGCAGGGGTGATTAAGTCTGAGTTATGTTAGGAGTTCAAACCAATGATTCTCAAAATGCTGTTGTATGGCTGGGCATTGTGGTGCACATTTGTTTTCACTTGAGAGGCTGAGGCAAGAGGAGTGCCGTGAGTGGGGGGCCAGTCTGGGCTCAAAAAAATTAAAAAACATCCGGATGTGGTGACTCACGCCTGTAATCCCAGCACTCGGGAAGCAGAGGCAGGAGGAGGATTGCTGCAAGTTCGAGGCTTGCCTGGGCTACATAGCAAGTTCAGGACCAGCCTGAACTACAAAGCAAGACCTTGTCTCAGAAAACTAAAGAAATAAATAAAGGTGACTGCCTTACTGTTTTGGTATTTGTAAATATAAAATTAGGACTGTGTCAGAAGTAACCTGTGTCTGACATGGTTTCCACTTTTGGAGTAGCTGAGTGACAATATAGGAGATTATTTTAAGGGTTAACGAAGAAAATTAGATGGCTTCCTTTGTATCTTTCTTCCTTCCTTCCTTTCTTTTTCTTTCTTTCTTTCTTTCCTTCCTTCCTTCTTTCTTTCATTTTTGGTTGTTCTTGGAATTGAACCCAGGAACGGGGCACTAAACCACAGCTCAGCTTCTTTTTCTTTCTCATTTTGAGACAAAGTCTTGCTGAGTTTCCCAAGCTGGGCTCAGACTTCATTCATTCTGCCTCAGCCTCCATAGTGCCAGGATTGCAGGTGTGTGTCATCATGCCCGGAGTGGATAGTTTTCTAAGAGTCTAAGGGCTCTGAGGTGCTCTGTGAACTCTCATTAGACTTCCTAAGACACCGAAGGCCATGGAAGATGTCTCACAAGTTTTCATTTTCAGGTTTTCAACAGTAGCGTTCTGTTGATGCCCTGTGAATAAACCAGTCTATTATTTATTTTTGGTTTTTTGAGACAGTGTCTCTTGCTCACTGTGTATCCCAGGCTAGCCTCAAACTCACAGCAGTCCTCCTGCCTCCGCCTCCTGAGTGCTGGGATTACAGGCATGAGCCACCGCGCCCGGCATGGTGATACGTGGTGATGGTGATTGAATTCCAGACCTTGTGCTTGCCAGGCAGCCACCAGAACCACTGGACTAAATTTCTGGCCCCACCAGTCTGTTTTTAGAAGATAATCATTTCAGCCTTTTGAACAAACGTGATGAATTTGGTTTCAAGCAAATAATTTTTAACTCTGTCCTGTTCAGACAACAGATCAGAGAACAAAACGAGAAAACATAAAGGAGAAACGCAAGGCTATATTAGAAGCAAGACTTGCCAAACTTCGACAAAAAAAGATGAAAAACTCAAAAGAAGATGGGACAGAAGGAGGCAGAGGTACGTCATGTCTTGGATTGTGCATTTGCCAGGGAGAGGCTCTGAGGCTCTGCTGTCTTGCCAACACACTGGGCAGTGCGTGCAGCAGTGCCTGGCTTCATCTTGGAGCAGGCACTGATGCCCCTGCAGTGTTGCAGACAGCGTATTGGGTGTTAGCAGCCTTCAGCTGCTTCTGAGAGGGCACAGTTTAGTAATGGGATGTAGAGAAAAGGTATTTTAAGATGAAATTCAAGGGGCCAGGGATTTAGCTCAGTGGTTCCAGTGTCTGTCTTGCAAGCATGGAGTCCCAGGTTTGATCCTGGTACAAAAAAAAAGAAGATAAAATTTAAGTGTAAGTATGTATTTTACATTTAAATTTTTAATTTAAATTTATTTTGTAAATTATGAAAATGTAAACATTGTAGCACTGTGGGAGTCACGTGATATTCCCACTCGTGCATACATTGTGTCAGGGCAAGCATATCTGGGCCTCAGATGCTTACCGAGTCCTCGTGGCACAAACACTCAGAACCCTTTCTTGAGTGCTGCAGACACTGGTGATTTGCCCTTGGCCTGCATATACTCGTTGTTTTGTCTTAAAAGCATATCATGAAGTCACCAAGTTGGGTAATACAGTGAAGCATTCAGGGTGGAGGCAGGAGCACTGCATAGTGGACAGGCAGAGCCTGGGGCCACTTCCCCTCAGGAGTCACTTGTATGCTGCAGCTGTGAGCTCGTGAGGTGGCTCAGGTTGGAGCTGAGCTGTGCTGACAGAGGGGCCCAAAGGAGACAAGTGTCTGTTTCTCTGTCGCACCTGAGGGCAGGCAGCAGTGTGCATTGGGAAGACGCTGGCCTCCTCTGAGCGTCACTGTCATCTCATGGCTGACTCCTGCCCAGGGGAAGGGCCAGAGTTCATGTCCTCTTGGGAATGTGAGTCCGAGGTTCCCACACTCCCTACTGCCCCACTGGCTGAGCCCAAGCCCGTGGCTGAGCCCAGCTCCAGGGGAAGCTAGGGAACGGCCTCCCCAGTGAGGAGGCCATGCATCCCTATTCCCAAGGACCACGGCCTTACTGTCGCTTGCACTGAGGTACACCTCTGGGCAAAGCCAGCTGTAGCTTGGAAAGTCAGCCCTAGTGTCACATAAGTGCCATCTCTAGGACGCGAAGTCCCTGTTGGTGCCCTGCCCTGCGCTCTCCTGCTCTTCTCATTCCCAGAAGATGAGAGCTGCCACTTCTTTGCAGAAAAACAAAATGCAGTGAAATGGAATAGTCTACAGTGTCACCTGTGTCACCTGACTCGTCCTGCTCTATCAGTGACTGCCACTCACTGAATGCTTGGCAGCTGGGGTCTTGCTGTTGGTGGAGAAGCAGAGAGGGGTGGGCGGCATGGGCACCTGGTCCCCGTGCCAGCACCTGCTGCCCATGTCGCTGGGATGGAGTTTCTCGTCAGTGAAGTGGGAGCAGTGAATCCCTTCAACTTCACAGTCCTCAGGGCCCTGCTGTGTACATGGCACTGAGAGAAGCTGTGGCTGAGCTGTGGTGGCCGTCGCCAGTGCTGTCATTGGTACCTTTACTTTCAGGATTAGTGCGTTCATCATTTTACTCCAGTGAGGTCTTCTTTCCTACACACATAGATGCGAATGCTGTTGGATCTTTGCCACCAGAACCAGAACCTGTGCCGACCCCGCCTCCTGCCCGGAGCAGCCGAGTAGAGGTCATCACTCAGGAGAGGAGGGACACCCGGCCTGGGGTGCCATACATCCGGGAGTGGGACCGAGGGAAAGGTGAGGCTGCACCCAGCGCTGTCTGGGTGCTCACTTCATGTGCAGCTGGGACCCATGGCCTTGTGCATGCTAGGCTGGCGTCAGCACTGAGCTGCCCCAGCCCACTAGGAGTGACAGCGCTCCTGAGTATATAGCACAAGTTGTGGGGTAGAAGGTCCCATGAGTGATCCTTGGAGGCCTGAGCCCTCCAATTGCCTCTGAGTTCTCCTGTACTCCAGACCCTGTGTGTAAAGAGAAGACTTGGCAGAGTGACTGCAGGGACTCTAGGAATGAGTCCTGCCCCAGAGTGCGTGCTTCTGGGAGAGATTTCAGACCGTGCTCCTGCCGTGAGGCGTCGGGGGTGCCTGTTGAGAGCTAGCTAGAGTCCCTAGGCTCGGTGCTGAGGGCCGTGTGGAGCCATTTCTGCAGTTGAGTGGGAATGGTCCCTGCCAGGCCCCGGCCTGGCTTCTCCTGTGCCCCAGGGGAGGCACAGCTGTTCTCTGAGTTCACCACAGCCTCCCCCAGCGGCCTCTCTGAGGACTGCCCCATGCTTTCAGTGATGATTTCAGAGGGGCTGAGCCTGTGCCGCTTGGGTTGATGAGGAGAAATGCCAGGCACTGAGCCAGGTGATGAATACACACCCCTCAGACATCCTTCTGACGTCTTCCAGAACTGCCAGGGACGCAGCCTGCCATGCCATGTCAAGCAGGTGACCTGATTGCTACACTTTCTGTACTCTGTCAGGCTCATTCTAGGGCTTTTCAGTATTGCCCCGGAGCCTGCTGGCCTTCTCGAAGTCCTGCTCTGATCTCTCCTGCTAGAAAGCAGCCGCTGCCTTTCCAAGCTGTTGCAGTACTTGCTTACACAGCTTGTGTCAGGACTTTCTTGGTGCTATGCTTATTTGCCAGAGAACTCTGATGGATTTTTAAAAACTCTGAGTTTGGCCAGGCATGATATGACCTGCCTGTAATCCCTCAGGAGTCAGGACAGATTGAGGCCCCATCTCAAAGAACTGAAGCCATAAAAGGAAGAAGAGATCTGTAAATTGAACTGATTCACAAGTGGGTTCTAACACTGTTCTTTCTCATTTCTTCTAGAATTTTCCTTCGGACAGTGGTCCAAGAGACAGTCAGCTCTCCGAGCCGAGCGAGAGCCTGAGTTTGCCCCGCCATCGGATTACTTCGTAGGTCAGAAGAGAATGGGGCCTTCGAGCAGCCAGCCATGGAGCAGACCTGGTACGGCCCCAGTCAGCCCTGGGCAGCAGGCTGGCCAGAGCCAGGAGCCCCACTCCATGCATGTGCCGCCCACTCCTGCACCTGGGGGCCCCCTTCAGGCCCCCACGGTCACCTTCGCAACTCTGGATGATATGATCTCATACTATAAACAAGTAACGTGACCCGGACGGTGCTCTGTATCATGGGAACAACAGGACAGTGGGCCTCAGGCTGAGCCACCCCTGCCCAGAGACACAGGGAGTCGGTGGCCACTGGCTGTCATCTCCTCGCTGGTGCAGAGCAGCCTTCCCACTCCCCTCCACTCCCACTTCCCTCGATGGGCTTGACCATAAGTGCTTGGGGGCAGGTGTGTCTGTGCTATAAAACTGGATGTTGTAGCATCTGTGGTCCTGTCTCTGTCACTTCATGTCCTGGCTGGGGCCAGGGGTTCCATTCTACTCTTGCCCACACAGGCAGGAGGAGCCTTCAGTCCCTAGGCTCAGCTCCTGGCCAGGTGGAGGAGCATGGGCCAGCAGGGCCAGCAGGGAAGCAGAAGGAGCCCAGGACATTTGATGTACCCAGGGTTGGAGGCATGGGAAACAGTCCTGTCAGATACCGAGGTCAGGCCGGGCAACACCTCTAACCCAGGAATGCGTCAAGGACTTGCTGGCTTCAACTGTCACACTGTCCTGTCCTCCAAACCCCTGTGCACCATGGCCATCTGATACATATGTATTGGGCTGGGGGTGACATTTGGGGAGTAGAATGAGACCTTAGCATGTAGGAGGCCATGACTTCAGTCGTCATCATACCCCCCCAAAAAATTATGTCATATATATATATATATATATATATATATTTTTTTTTTTTTTTTTTTTTTTTTTTTTTTTTTTTTTTTTTTTTTTTTTTTTTTTTTTTTTTTTGAGACGGTCTTGCTTTGTAGTTCAGGCTGGCCCTGAGCTCAGCCTCAAACTCACATCACAGCAATCCTCCTGTCTCTGCCTCCCAACTGCTGGGATTACAGGTGTGAGCCACCAAACCCGTCACTGTGGTATGTGGTACTGATTGGTGCTGGGCGTGAGTCTCCACACCCAGTATGGTATGTGGTTAACCGGGGATTGAACCCGGGTCCTTGTGTTTGCAAGACAGGCACCGGAACCACTGAGCCAAATCCCCAGCCCTATGTCATATATTCTATCAACAAGCAACTAGAGAAATGTAAAAGGACACCCTTTGTTATAACATTAAAACATCCATTACTTGGAAATGAATTTAATAAAGGTACATGATCTTTACACTGAAAACAGCACTGGGTACATCAACCAAAGAATGCACATTAAAGCCATCATGAAATGACACTGCATATTTATTAGACTGGTTAAGATGGGAAAAACCTGATCATGCCAGATACTGATGAGGGTGTGTTAAAACAACTCTTCCCAGTATGAAAGTGGGAGTGTAAAATGGTGCAGCCACTTTGGAAAATAATTTGACAAGTTTTTAAAAAAGTTAAACATGCATGCACCCTCAGATGCAGCAATGACATTCATAGGTCTTTGCTCAGAGTCATAAACACATCTGTCCCACAAAGACGTGTATGCAGCTGTTAACCGTGGTCAGGTGGATGTCACCACAAAGCGGAAGCCATCTAAATATCCCTCGGGACAAACAGACTGCAGTACATCCATATAGTGTGACAAGAAACAGGAGAGTTTTCTTTATCAGTCTGCTCCATGGATTTTAATACTGGCTGCCTTTTTAGTCCAGTTACTTTTCTAATTCTGGCCTCTAAACTTTAGTTTTTAAACACCCAGGAGAGAAGATTAGTAACATTAGAATATTCAGTAGGAGTAGTGAATGCAACTATTATAAATCTATCTGCATATAAAGCATTTAAAAATAAAAATATAGTTAGGAGACTATTATAGTTGCCAATCATGGTTGTTCTAGTGGCTGAGTCCCTGCATAATGTTAATGAAAAGAAAATTTAAGAACTATACATAATATTTTAGTATGGCAATTGTGACCTAATCCTTGTGATGAACTTAAATGTACACCTAGTATAAAATAGCCATTGTTAGATGTACTTACTCCCCTAAAAATGTATGAAAAGGCTCTTACCTAAGTAACTGTTTTTTAATTCAAACTCAGGGACTTACACTTGACAGGCAGATGTGGTGCCACTGAGCTAAATCCCTGGCCTCTTTGGGTTTTTTCCTCCTGCTTTTGTGTGTATATCCTGCAGCTTGGCTACATCCACTGGTCCAAATCCTTCCCTCAGAGCATCACAGGGGCAGCCTGGTCCCCATACTCTCCCTGCACTGACAGTCACAGGGCACCAGCCTCACTCAAGACACATACAACACAGGGTCTACAGCCCAACCTTGACTCCACAGCCTGGTGCTTTCAGTTACCAGGGAGAGGTCCTGAGCGAGCAATTTCAGTGTCTGCCTTGCCCTTAGCAATTTGATTATGCATTTAGTTGATGCATGATGGGGATACATTCTAACACCTAACTGGGAACCATCCTGTTGAGAATTGCAAGATCAAAATTGCCCAGGCCTTCCTGCCTGCAGATGGACTTTGGACTTGACTCTTGTCTTCATCTCTGGTAGCAACAGGGACTCAATGGTCCCACATGCTGTGATGCTTCACAGCAGAACTGCACAGGATCTAACTTCTCAAGAACTATTGCTGACATCTGCCTTGCCCCACAGGATCTTCATCTACATAACTTGTCTAGGACTATTGTTGGTGTTCCCCTGCCTTTCCAAGTCTTTTGGAATGTAGATAATAAAAGGTGTGGCAGGCTGGGGTCTGGGATCCTCGCTGCCCAGAGTAGCATGGATCAAGCCCAAGCTCTAAGTCTCATTTTCTCTAAGTCTCATTTCTGCCTAATTATTAATTATTTCACCATGTGCTGTTGACTCACAGGAGACTAGAATTTAATACAAAAGTTCTAGTTACATTCCCTTCCCCTGTTTACCACATTTGGTGCCCAATGTGAGGAATCCTGGTGCTTTTTAATTTTTTATTTCATTTGCACCAAGGATAAAGTCAATCTCTCTTCATGTGGTTATGGCCAATGCACCAGGGGCTTGTCCTCCTCAGTTGGCACCTACTCATGTTGAGGCAGAGCCACTGGTTGGTTTGCTGGGGATTATAGGCTGGGCCAGGGCGTTTAGAAGGCCCCACATGGAGGAAGGGATGGCAGATGAATCCTTTCATGTCTTATTAAGTCTCCAAGATTTAGGGAAAGGAGGACATTTGATCCTTTTCTCCAAGACAACAGGGAGTAGCCTATCTCCTCCTGACACTTCAGTCTTTTTTATTTTTATTTTTTATTTTTTTGAGACAGGGTCTCGCTTTATAGTTCAGGCTATTCCTGAACTCAGCCTCAAACTCAGCCATCCTCTTGCCTCTGCCTCCCGTGTGCTGGGATTATAGGTGTGAGCCACCACATCTGGCACTGTGGTATGTGGTGCTGATTGCTGATGGGTATGAGTCACTGTCCAACATTTTTGTATGTGGTTACCTGGAACTGAACCCTGGCCCTTGCACTGAACCCTGGCCCTTGCACTTGCAAGGCAAGTGCTGGAACCACTGAGCTAAATCCTTGGACCAACTTCAGTCTTTATCATTAACAAATTTCAGCAATAACTGCTATACCCAGCCTTCATCTAATCCAAACTTTGGCCTTGAGACAGATGCGGTGAGAACAGGGTTTGTGAAATTAAACATTTTATCAGCTGAGCTTTCTCTTTGTTTTCCGTCTGTGAGTTTCCTCCTGTCTTTAACTCCAGTCTGAGGGGAGTATCAGGATATTTTGTTCCTTGAGCCCCTTGATTTCCTAACTGTCCTAAATTAAGGGAACATTTGTTTTCCATTCTGTTTATTTCACAGCCTGAGGTTCCCTCTCCATTGTATGCAGAGATATCTCCCTTGTCATCAGTTATTTTCAGTTTCACCCATAATCACTCTGACCTTACCCAAGGTTGCAGGTCTTACCTAAGGCCATCCCAGTCTCACCTAAGGTCATCCTGAAACAGAAAATAATCTGACCACCAAAGCAATACTCAGTCATCCCTGTTTAATGCTCAAAATTGTGTGGTCACTGTTGCCTCCCTTTAGACCCTTTTTTCATTGTCCAAAAAATCTTTATTGGGTCCTTGTCTATAGATATGGGTTCTACTCCCAGAGGCCACTGCAAATAGGCTGGAGGATGCATCTCCTTTTGGTGGTAGGATTAATAGGCTGGGACCCCAGGTTGGGCACCAAAAATTGTTGAAAATGAGCCCCCAAACTCAGTTTGTTGACTCAGTGGATAAAACACTGTCATTAAGAAATGTCTTCAGGGTTTTCATTTTTGCAAAAGGGTGCAAGCCCATCCCAGCTGCAGGAATGCAGAACAGAGGATGGTTTCTCTTCTATCCCACTGCAGGAAGAGCAGCTGACCTCTTTCCCATTGACTGGTTTGAAGGTTCACAATCTATCCCAACTGGATCTCGTGCCACAAAGGGATCAGAGGGATTGCTGAGGGGAAGGGAGAGCAGAGCACACGGGATTGAAGAACAGAAAACCCTTGAGCTATGATAGCTATCTTTGGCTTGTAGCTGTGTTCCCAGGTTTGGAACTGAGCTGACATTTTCTGTAGTTTGTGTTCAGGAAGGACCATCTAGGATGAGCTAGAGCTAAAGATGGAGTCATTCCTGTCTGACAGAAAAGACAGAACTATTTCTCATACCTCTAAATTAACAAAGTTAAAGAATTTAGTCCCTGATCCAAGAGTCTGTCCTGGACAGCCAGCCCCGGGAATGTCTATTGTCCTCCCAGAGCAGCTCCTAACTGGCACACAGGAAATAGTCAAGACTTCAGGGAGACCATGAACACACCCACTTGAGCCTCTGGAGATGCCAGAAATTCTGAGAAAAAATCATTTAGTAATTTCTCCCCCAGGCCTTTGTGTGTTTTTGTTTGGTTCATTTGAATTGGCTCAATTAATCATTTTGTTTCCAGGAAGAATTCCCGAAGGAGAACATTCAGATCCACACACAGGAGATCCCTGAGAGGCTTAGCTGTGCCTGTACCAAGGACTTGGGTTGTTTACTCCTTCTGGGAGTCCAAGTTGGCCCAGCTCACCTGTGACCCACAGAGGGTCATGGAAGTTAGAATTTGGAATGGGGCGGGTATCACAGTCAACAGAGTAGCCATGCACCTGTGCACCACTTTCTTCTGAGGCAGTAGTCAAGCTCAGTCACTTCCATGTCATGTAGACTGTCCATGGCTCAGGTGAGTGATGAGTGGACTTGCAGCCAGCAGCTCCGCAGTCATCTCCATTCTGGATGGTGTGGGCTGGGGACCCCAGTCTTTCTGTTTAAACAGTGTGTGTGTGTGTGTGTGTGTGTGTGTGTGTGTGTGTGTGTGTGTGTGTTTAGGGGGCTGCGGGACCAGGGATGATGGGTTGATGAGATTGTCCAAGAAGACTGGGAAGTCAAAACGTTCTTCTGAAGCAAGGCATCTCTGAAAAGCTGCCGCCCGGTCTGGGCTGGTGACCTGTGTGGCGTTTGTTAGTATGGTCAGGGCTGCAGTGTATTCATACAGTGAGTGAGCATTTGTCTGGTGCTGGGAAAGGGCAGAAACGTCATTCATTTCTGCTTCTGATTTAAATATGGTTCTGTTATATCCCCTGCAGGCCCACGTGTTGGTGGCACTGCTTGGTGGCATGTGGTGGATGAAACGTTCCTCTGGGTTGTGCTGTATCCACTGCTCCTGCCTGTGCATCAGCAGCCCTTAGCTTCCCTGACCTCGAACCCCTGTGCCTTGTGGCTGGGGGTAGAGACCAGAGGACCACAGAGTGGGCCCCACACCAGCCAGGCCTCCAGGCCTCAGCTCACAAGTGCTGTTCACACCTGTCCTGCTGTCTGTGGGGACGCCCAAAATTTTCATTTTTACTCCAAGTCTCTTTATATCTTCCTATCTCCGCTTGCAACGTTTGGTCCATGTGAACTTTCACAGAATGTGGCCACTCCGTGTGTGACATGCACAGAGCACTAGACTCTTCGTGTTTCCTCTCGATGTTTCTAAAAGTGAGCTGTGCGGTAACTGCAGCTGCTGCCTCACGGTCCACCTGCCCCTCTGCTCAGCACTGGCTGGCAGCACTCTGCTAGGAATGCAGCATCTGTGGGCACCTTTCAGTCTGGAAACCTCAGTTCAACCGGGGCTCGTAGCGGGCTCCCCGGTCTAGTGGGCAGTGAGGCCTAGATCCAGCCCTGTCAGCGGTTTTCGCTGCAGGAAGGAACTTGCGGGACCTTTGCTCCTCCCCTTTGGCCAGGTTTCTTATTTACCTTGGCAGAGTCGCAAGCCGCGAGGCTCTAAGGCTCTGTGCACCCATGCCCGCCCAGAAGCTGAGGCCAGTGCTTCTGCCCACGCCCAGGGCGCATGAGGTGGGCTGCCATCCAGACCCAGGTGGGCGGGCAGGGAGGCTAAGGTGATGGAAGTGCCAAGCATGTAAGGCTTCAACATGCTTCAACATGAGGGAATCCAGACAGCAGCCCAAGGACTCTTCCCCTCTTCCTTTACCCTACCTCTGAGTTCTTCACAGTCACCTGCCAGCTGACAACCAAATTCCCAATCACAGTTCAAGGCAGCGATTCCCATCCTGGGCCCTCTTCCCATGGTCTCCTCTGCTCCTAGCCCGCTGTAAAGCCTTGCCCTGCCATAGGGACCCTTGAAATTGTGATTTGGCCTACCATTGAAGGACCTACATGCTCTTGTCTTTTTGCTCCTAGTGAAATAGTATGTTTTTCTATCAACGATGTCTTGGATTTGGTGCAAAGGCCCACTTCCTTCAGTTACAAGCTGAATCGCACTGTCCTGCCAATCTGTGTGCTCTGAGTGTGCATGCTGGGGGGTTCTCCATCCTGCGCCCTGTCACCTGTCTGTCCAGCTCCCAAGTCACCCTTTCATCTCTGCAGGCTTCCTCAACAGACTGGCAGCAGCTTTCCTGCACTCAGCGCTCTAACAAGGAAGACCCGAGTCACACTCCCTCCCTCTCTGGCCTCTTGCTGCAGGTGCTCAGATGGGTGACCGTCCCTGGAACTCCCAGGGTCCCTTTCCCAGAGTGGCTCACAAGGGTTGGGAGCCCCAGGGAGGAGCATCCCTCACCCTGCAGGGACAGGACGCCCTGGACCTGGCAGGGCTGCCCCAGCACGGCCACTGTGTAGGTAAGAACTCGGGCTTTCATCCATCACCTCAGGCGTACTGAGTCTCAGCTATTATCTCCGTTTTCCAAGAGTCACCTAGCAGCACCTGTGCTTGAGCACCATGGATGATGCCAAGAGTAACCGGGAGCTCTACTACCAGTACCGGGCCATGGCCCCCAAGCTGCTGGCCGACATCTCCAAGCTCCTCACTGTCTGCCACCACACTGGCATCGCTGTGCCCAAGGGCATCAAAAACATCTTTGAGTTCACATGGGAGGAGCTCATTGCTGACCCCATGCTGCCCACTGCGTCCAACATCCCAGGCCTGGAGATCAGCTTCGGACCCCCTGTGGTGGTGCAGGTGGAGTCCATTCCAGTGCCGATCCAAAGCAAGCCGTCCCAGCTTATAGCACCCCTGCCCGCAGCACCTTCTGTCACCAGGATGGCCCAGAACTCAGTCATACCTACCCACCAGGGACCCACCATGCAGGAAATGCTACACAGGTTCCAGCGGCAGTCAGTGCACCTGCTGATGGAGCTGCTTAATCTGAAGTTGAGGGCTGTGGTGGAGGCTTCATCTGGTAAGGCACCTCACTGGGCCCCCCTTCTGCTGTGATGGAAATGGCAAGCACCCCACAGCTGGGAGTCAAGGCTCTGCAGTAGCCCCAAAACTGGTTTTTACTGAGTGCCAACACAACATCACAGCGGGTGCAGTTGACGGGCTTCGGGCACAGCTCAGCTGCACTGAGAATACTGAGGCCTGTGTTCAGGGAACACCAGCTAGTCTCTCAGGCAGGCTCTTGGGTTGCATTATTTTCCTGTGCATCTGCAGATATTCCCAAGCGCAAACAAGTCCAAACCCTAGACACTTCTGGTCTCCCAGCACTTGGATAAGAGGTGTTAACCCTAGGTGCACCAGCATGCACTGCTCAGGGGCAGTGGCCAAGGATGGGTTTAGGGAGTGAACTCCTTCCTGTACCCTTGCCACTCCTCCCCATCCTCGCACTGTCCCTGTTGCTGCCCCTGGCCCGTGGCAGGGGCACAGACCCAAGGTACCCAGGTAGACATGTGGCTAGTGCAGGGGTCTGCAGGGTGCCGACGGGCTGTCAGTGGTTTGCAGTGCAGAGCAGATGGCCGTGGTTATAGACAGTGCCCAGGTAGTCAGAGCCAGGGAGAGTCTGAGAATTGGGGTCCTCCTGATAAGAGTGCTCTGGAGCGAGGATGGCAGTTCTTACAGCATCAGTAATCCAGCCCAGCACCTGACCTATGGGTAGGAAGGCAGGTGGTGGGGGCAACAGAGCCCTGGCGCACAGCTCTCAGCTCCAGACCCTCTCCTGGCCCACAGGGAGGCAATGCATTTGCTCTGCCTACTCCCTCCCAGGTGCTAACCCCACAGACATCACCCGGCGCTTGGAGAAGGTCAGCCAGCGCCTGCATCTCAAGGCCAAGGAAATGGCTTTCAACTGCCTGATGGGTATGGCTGGGAGGAGTAGCTACTTCATTCATGAGAAAGGTGGGTACAGACATCTCCCATGGAAGGCCTTAGGGGTGGAGCACATCATCCTGTGGGCAGGCTTCTGCACATTACCAATGGAGATATAGTAGCCACACCCCCAGTGTGTGGCTGCCTAGGTGCTGGTCCCATGCTGAGCCTCCAGCCCTTCTTCGGGGTTGTCCCCTGGAGTTGTGCTCTCAACCTTGCAGCAAAGAACTGGTTGTGATAATCCACTGTGCCAAAAATGCCACATCACTGTCCAGGTTTGCAGGGGTCTCTGCTGTCCCAACTCAGCAGGGACATGCGACCTCATGGTCACACCCAGGAGAGCGGGGTCTGCCCCTTGCCCACAGAGTCACCAGTCCAGGAGGGTTGTGTGCAGAGCCCTCAGCAGGAGGGTGAATGCGGGCCCAGTAAGGCAGTAGGACTGGAGTGGCGAGATGAGATGAGGCAGTGCAGCATGCACATCGTACACAGAAGTGGGCAGAGGTGCAGGTGTGGCACCCTTAACTGAGTTTAGAAGCTCACAGGGGACTGGGGATTTAGCTTAGTAGTTCTAGCACCTGCCTTGCAAGTGCAGGGCCCCTCATTTGATCCCCATAACCACATATAACAATGCTGGGCATGGTGACTCATGTCCACCAGCAATCAGTACCACATACCAGAGTGCTGGGCATGATGGCTCCTGCCTATAATACCAGTATTCAGGAGGCAGAGACAAGAGGATTGCTCTGAGTTTGAGGGTTACCTGGGCTACATAGTAAGCTCAGGGCCAGCCTGAACTACAAAGCAAGACCCTGTCTCAAAAAAAAAAAAAAAAAAAAGCTCACAGGGTGACTGTGTCCAAAACATAAGCATGAAAGTGTGAAATGGCCCAGAGGAAGTAGGCCAAAGAAGCTGCAGGGTCTGGAACACCTTAGTCTTTTCTGTTTTCACATAGTGCGAGTGTGGGCAGGGGGAACACACATCTCCTTCTTAGCAGATGTCAAGTATGTAGCCTTAAGATCAGCTCCTTCTGCATGCTGTGTTAGGGTCTCAGCCATATGCGTCTTATGTCTCCTCTTCGCCACACCTTGGCCCAAGCGGCCGCCGCGAACTCTTCACATCTCTGAGTTTGTTCTGAAATCCACATGAGTGAGATCATGCAGCATTCCTTTTTGTGTGCCTGGACTATTCATAGCACTCTATTCTCCAGGCCCATCTATATCTTCATAAATGATGAGATTTCCTTCTTTTAAGCTTAAAAGAGCTGAATACTATTTTAAGGGCAGAATAGTATTCTCCTATTGCTACAGAACACGTTTTCTTTACCCACTTGGCTACAGATAGCCGGATATTCCAAAATCTTGTGAGGAGAGCTGCACAGAGGTTGGGGTACAGACATCTCCTCTGCATCTCGAGTTCCTCTGCATCTGTGTCTGCATCCTGCAGTTGGGTTGCTGACCTGATGTAGATGTAGTTCAGTCTTCAGACATATGCCAGGACAGTGAGGCAGGGTTCCCTCTCCCCACTTCCTGCCCTGCCAGGACTCTCTGCTAAGAGCCACTGCCCAGGGCAAGGCAGGGTCTTGCTGTGCTCTGGTCCCTACATCCTGATGGTTCACAATCCTGAACATTTCCCTTGTATATCTGTTGCCCATTTGGACAACTTCTATTGACAAATATCAGTACAGGTCCTTGGCCCATTTAAAAAAATTATTTATTTATGTTAGGGTTTTTTTTTTTTTTTTTTTTTTTTTTTTTGAGACAGAGTTGCTGTGTAGTCCAGGCTGGCCTTGAACTCACTATGTAGCCCAAGCTGACCTCGAACTTGCAACAGTGCTCCTGCCTCCTGCCTCCTGAGTGCTGGGCGGGCCATCATGCCTGGCTGATTTATTTTTTTGAGACAGGGTCTCACTTTGTAGTTCAGGCTGACCCCGAACTTGCTATGTAGCCCAGGTAAACCTCAAACTTAGGCAGTCCTCCTGCCTCTGCCTCCTAAATACTGGGCTTACAGGTGTGAGTCACTACACCCAGCATTGTGGTATGTGGTCACTGGAGATCAAACTCAGGCCCTTGCACTTGCCAAGTAGATGCTGGAACCACTGAGCTAAATCCCCAGCTCTGGCTGATCATTTTTTAATGTAATGGTAATCCTGGTAATGTTTTTTATCCTAAGATGAGTAGATACATACATATTTGTTTTGAATGCTTACAGGTACTCACTGTTAGGAGGTTTCATAGGGAAGCGTTAAGTATTCCTCATAATCTTTCATCCCCACCCA